>JACBKR010003610.1:0-28332 GCA_014218235.1 Colocasia esculenta
AAATTCACTAAATGTTATTTTGATTATATGAAGAAAAACACTTTGATTATATGAAGAAGTGCTCAATTCAATTTCACTAAGTACAAGTTCGATTGTAAGAAGTATCACTTCAATTACAAGAACAAAACAATTAATCAGAGCACTTCGATTATACTAAGGTCACTTCGATTCGACGAAGATAACTTCGATTGAACGAAAGTCACTTCGATTCGAACTTCATGAACTTCTATAAATCAAAGTAGCTTCACTCAAGTAAATGTTTTTCTTACTTAATAATATGTTCGATTTATTTGTTGTTTTAGAATCCCTGTATTTATAAAATACTTGACTAGTTTGCAACTTGCTATTTGACTTCTGATAAAGTTATTGCGAGAGTACCGACTCCTTTGTTTCTAGACAGATGACGTACTTATAAGTACATTTATTTGCCTGGAATGATTGCCTTTTTCATACTATCACTTATGTTCACACTAGGTATATCATGCAAATAGATAAATGTCAATATTTAAAATCCTGCCACTATTGACGGATATCTAACTCTAATGTCTAGACCCTAGTCTAGTATTTCTTGGTACTTACTTTTGTACAGATAGAGACATGGGCAACCTTACTTGATATCTAAGTAAAGAGAAAGACTTTGTGCACTTTCAAAAGTGCACAAAGTCCAATCCACATGGGCAACTAGCCCTTGTGGCACCACTTTTTCGGGTGTCACATGGGCTACCAACCCATGTGGATGGTGCCACATGGGTTAGTTGCCCATGTGGATTGCACTTTGTGCACTTTTGAAAGTGCACAAAGTCTTTCTCCTAAGTAAATCAAGGTGCATCGGTTGGACAAATAAGTCAAAGAAGAATATTGGAACATGTATGCGTGGCCCTATAGCTCAACGTTCGAACTCCAATGGTTATATCCAACAAACCTGAAGCAATGGCTAGTACATGAAGGTCTGTATAAGAGTAAAGGCAAGTTGATACAAGCATATAGATAGAGAACCTACAAGTGAACAACATTGCATTACAGCTCTCAATGCCTCAACCTTCCACGCTCTCATTTCAGTGCCTACTAGGTGGATTAGGGTTATTAGGTCTTATCTTTTTGTCTACCTATACGCTTATCTGAAATAGTTCTTATTCTCAGGCTAGGTGTTTGTCGAGCGCATTGTAGCAATTCTTTCTTTGGTATGAGTCTTAACTAGCATTTCCTTTAATACCAATAATACTAAATTTTTCGTCTTTTGTACTTTCTTACTAAATTTAACAAAAACTTCAAAGGTGTTAGATTTTTAATCCAAGAATGTACCCATATAAATCTAGTATAGTCATCTACAATCACAAACTATGATTCTTTCCATTCAGACTAGTTGTTTTCATAGGTTTAAATAAATATTTATGAACCAGTTCTAATGGTTTTGAAGTTGCCACTACTGTCTTTGTTTGAAAGGAACTTTTGACCTGTTTACCCCTAGCACAAGCCCTGCAAACTGCTTGGCTTTTGAATTTTTATTTCGACAGGCCCTCAACTAAGTCGTATTTTACTAATTTGTTATGACATCTTCACTAGCTTGTGCTAATATTCAATGCCATAGATATGCTTTATCCTTTTCAGTTGCTGAAAGACATATGCTCTTGTCTACTAAATCATCTAGATATAGAGTTGTCACGTCTCGTCATTTGATTATTTTCATAAATGTCGAGACGCACGACCGAATAGGAAATCGAGAACAAGTTTAAAAAATTTTCGAGCAGGAATTGCTCGAGGTCATGACTTAACATAAAAATATAGATTTAATAGTCGTTCCTCAAAGTTGAGGTATTTACATGATTCTCAAACCGTAATTCAAAGGTCAGACATGACAAGTGTTGATCTCTCAGCACACAATTCCCGTTACCCTGCCTTCTAGAACTGATGTATACTTGGAAAAAGAGTAGGAATAAGCAAGTTGCCCAGTAGGATTTATCCTCTAATAGCAAAGAAATAGATATTGGAATCAAGAAAATTTGCTGCACACAAGGATAACAATTAAGCATTCAAGAATGGGAAGAATAATGCAAATCAAGATGTACAGTATAAACCAAGCAAGATTAAATCGATACATTAATGAACTGAATCAGAATAACGAGTGTCAGGCACATAACAACATGCCATCATTATCAAATGTGTAATCACTATCTAGCAGTCCATTGAACACGTACTGATAGTAAGTGCAACCAGTTAAGTCATGATGATGGGAAATAATAACATATAATTGAATATTCCTCAATCAAGCAGTAGGTAGTGTCTGATGTTGAGACACTTAGTATGTCCATTCTCGGCAGGACATTTTCAACTCATGTCCGATTCAGTGGCGGAGTCGGTTCCTCCCAAGGACTTGGACTTGCCCCAATAAGCATCTTGATCTAGTAGAGTCCGAAGACCTGAACAGTAAGTACACATTCATTATTGTTATGTTCCCGGACAGTATCAACACTTGGAGTTTCAAGAATAAGGCACATGTGAAAAAATGTATAAGAATCTCAAAAGAGTTGGAAATGATTGGAGTTTCAAGGGTGAACACAGTTATGCAATATGAGAGGTTATAATAGTGACCAAATTCGAGGTGTAATTCTTTCAGAAGTCAATCGGGCGTCGATGTATCAAGTCAGTTTGCGATTCAAATGCTAAACAGAATTTCCAAACGATATTACCATGTCGAAACACCGGTCGTAGTTATAAGACGGTTCTAAACTTACAAGTTCTGGGATATCATGTAGCACTTTCTACTCCTTTTTAGGCTTTAGAGAATAGCTCGCTTACTTAACATATTAGGTCTCAAACCTTTATCGAAAAGTCAACGGAAGAATACATCATGAGGACAATCATGAAATCAACATGGTCGATCGAACCATTCCATTACAAATTCTTATTTAGAATGGAGATAATATCATATCAATGTAAAGGTCATATTAATGTAAAATAAGGGATGAGTTTGCAGTCTCGCAGGGTTTCTGCGGACACTTCTGAAAAAAAATAGTCCTACCTGAAAAACTGTAAAATCGGTCGATCGGAATGGCAAGGTCGGTTGACCGACCTAGCCAGGACTGGTTTTCTGGGTTAGGACTGTGGGATCGGTTGATCGAAATGACCAAGTCGGTCGATCAATTCCGGTAAAAACCAGAATCATAAAGCTTCAATCACACGGTCCAAATATGCTTGGAATGAATAGTGAACAATCAAGAAGGATATAGAGGAACCTACTTATCAGTGGGCATGGCCGTCGGATGGTGATGAACTTCCTAAGCTCCTCATCTCTCATCTTCTCTCTCCTCCGAGCACTGTAGCCTTCTTCTCTCTCTCTTCCTTGCCTCTGCAACTACTCCCTTTTTCCCCTGCACCTACTGCTCTCTCTCTCTTTTCTCTTTTCTTTGTGTATGGTGGTGGGGTAGGAGGAAGAAGCGGTGAGAAGAATAAGAGGTTTGAAGAAATGAAGAAGAAGTAGCAGAGGAAGCTACAGAAGAAGAAGAAGAAGAAGAAGAGGAAGAAGAGAAGAAGACGCAGGAAGAAGATGAAGAAATGGGAGGGGGAGGGGTTTTATAATGGCTAGCCCTACGGAGGGATGGGGGTTGATCCTTATCCTCTTCCTCCAACCCACCTATTGCCACGAGCCTCCTTAGATAAGGATCAGCCAAGCAACAACACGTTGCCATTGACTTACGTAAGTAGGCTTACGTAAATCAGCTACGTAATTCAGATTTAATCGTTTAGGTTCTTTGGGCCACTTGTTTTATATTTAAATAATATTCAATTGAGATGAAATTTCAAACATAAGCTAATTATGAAGTGATACAAATTATGATGATTTTAGTTTAATTTTTCGGATAAATTTTCTGTCAGGTGGAAATTGCCCCCAAAAATCATTGTCGGCTTAATCTAGATATTTGTGCATCAATAATCTAGAATAGATATATTTTTAGATCATTATATTTTTCTGATAATTATGATGTTGTTAGATTTTACTTTTGTACTGAATTCCGATGACGCCCTGTCGGGGTGCAACATCTGAAACAGTACCAGAATCACATAATTATGTGAAAGGATTCTAGATTCAACTGTAATCATATTCTTGTATCTTTTATGGTAATTTAAAATCAATATATTTTCTAATGTTCAATATTTATTATTATTTAAATTCCGGGTGGTTTAAAGAGCATGCATGTTCTTTTCTTTATGAGTTGTGAACTTGACTATGTTCATATCTGATTCTAAAACTGCACATTTGTTTGCCTTGAATTTTATCTTATATCTCTTATCACATACCTAACTAATATTGATCAGATTGTACTTTAAGCCATCCATATATAGAATTGATGAACCTCTCCTCTCCAATTATTATAGATTTTGGTAATAACAAAAACTCTGAAATATATACTTAATATTTAATATTTTCTTAAGTCTATCAACAGGGACAAAAAGGTCATTTTATCGCTTTAAAGACTCTCACTATAAGTATACTAAAAAACCCATACAATTCATAAACTATTTAAGTCCATATTGATTATTGTTCAATGTTCATATCGATTACAAAACAAGTGTTATTCCAATTAGAAAATAATGTTCGTATCGATTATAGAACTAGTGTTATTCCGATTAGAGAACGAAGTTCAATCGATTGATGTTTAATATTTATTCCGATTACTTAATATTATTTCGATTACTCTTGTGTTGTTCGATTACTAACTAAGTGAATGTTTCAATTAGTCAAGTCATCGTTATTCTGATTATTAACTAAATGTATGTTCTGATTAGTCAAGTCATAGGTGTTTTGATTACCCTTAGGAACTTGCGATTAGTGAACAATGTTTCGATTAGTATAGTATCATTTCAATTGGTGTCATGACTATTCAGATTACTGATCAAAGATTCAATATCGTTTCGATTGGTGTTATGATTATTCCGATTACCAAACAAAAGTTCATATCATTCTAAGTGTTATAATCATTCTAATTACTGAACACAAAGTCATATCCTTCCAATTAGTGATAGCGGACACCGATTACTGAATATATCTCTCAATTGCTTCTGGATATATTGATTAGTAAACAACATGATCAATATTTGCAGTCTATATCGATTATTGAAATGTTATTTATACTCTCTTACGATTAGTAAACAAATCATTCCACAATCCTTAACTACTAGATTATTTATCTTCTACTTATATTCCTCACAACATTAATGTTATATATGCTCAAATATTGTTTCATCATATTAAAATTAATTTCATTGCACATGATGACCTACATAATTCAAATCTCTCTATACTCCATTGACATATTTTTCCCACGCACTTAAAATCTCAATTTCTATTTTCGTAAAGCATGACTGTTTGAAATACATTACTTCCAAGAGATTTGCTCAGACTGTATCTTACCTTTTGCATGCTACGTACTTTCTATCTTTTCTTGGTAGGTGAAAAGGGACTACCTTGTATGGCAACTATGTCAGTCGAAAATGGGGACAATAGGCAGATGAGGTATGGTTGATTGATGTGCTCTCTCTCTTCTATCACAACATTTATTGTATGTAAGTTTACGATACTCACACAAAACAAACGTTGGACCTGCTATCGATGACTTTGAAAACATGCACATGCTGAACAAAGACACAACAGATACCTCAACGGCTATCTTCCAAAGTCTATAAAAGAAGAGGTATGTGAATACATGAACAAGACTTTTCACTTTAAATCCTCATGGATCTACTGAGTGCTCAAGCAAAAAATCTTTGAAGTTTCCAGTCTTCTAGATCTCTCTCTCGTGTTCCTATTGCATCAACTTCTTAAGAGAGAGAGATAGCAGTGTGTCTGAGTGTTCTTCATTGTAATCTTTGTTTTTCTCAGACCACTAGTCTCGGATCAAGCAACCCATTGTCATATGTGTGCTTAGTCTAGGGACTACTCTTAGTAATCCTTGATATTTAAAGTTGTCTCTCTTCCTGTGTGAAGATAAGACTTGTAAGGTTTGCAAGTTTGTTTCCACTTGATAGAAGGGAAGACTAGTGTTGACTGGATGTTGTAATTCTGGTTGGATCGAAATGGCACTAAGAATGTCCTAGAGGAGGGTGAATAGGACTTCTTCCTTTTAAAATTTACTTCTGAAATTGCACAACACTAAGTAAATTGTTAGAGCTTAGTGTGGTGGTGTGATTCAAGTGTAGACAAGGCGGAAACAATCACACAATGAATGCAAAGGGATTTATCCTGGTTCGGGCCCTTCCCACATGGAAGTCCTACATCTAGTCATCAAGCGAACCACTTGAGATTTCCACTATCTGCCAATAAATTGGCCTTCTCTTACCCTTGAGAGGAATTACAAACCCACTTGTTCCCAAGAAGTCTTCCCTAAACAGGGGTACAACAACTACCTTTTACAAAGGCCTTTCCCTACACAGGAGGGGCAATGCAGAAAAAGAACTCTACAGGAATTACACAAAGAGAACAAAAGAGAGAGCTTCTGTTTTGCCTTAATACTGAGAACACACACAGACTTCAGAAGGATTCAAAGGATCGGAAATGAGATATGAATCCTATCTGAACAACAAGAGTGGACTAAGAAAGTAATCAATACATTGCCACTCAACACAAGACTTCTTCTGGAGAGCTTCAGAGATGGCTTCTTAAGAGGAGCAGCTCTCAGACTTTCTTGTAGAAAGCTTGTGTGGACTTGGAAGAATTCGAATGAAGTCACAGGAAGGTGTAAAGGCTTGTATGCGCTTCTTGTGTTGTGGTGTTGTTGTATCTTCCTTCTTCAAACTTGAACTCCTTTTTACACTTCAGAATATAGCCATTTGAATGTAGCCGTTGGAGTTTGTGGCCGTTTGCAACAAGTCCGTTTGAAGAGATCTCTAGGATCCTTGGGTCTTGAAGTGTTTTGTGTAAGGCCCTCGAATTTTGATCTATTTGGTTAGATTTTTGTCATATGATGTGTGTATACCTTATGTATATAATTGAGTAGGTGGTATATATGTAAATACTTATAATTGTACATGTATATATGTATATATATATATTTTGCATACATGATGTTTTATTTAATAATTAAATTATGTATATTGTACAATGTATGTATATACCTAGTGTAAGCAGAATTACTACAATTCTGTGTCTGGCCGAAAACCCTTTTGGCATCAACATGAGTTGACGTTAGGGGAGGTCAGCGTCCACATCGATGGACGCTAAACCCAGGCAGGCGGCCAAGGATATGGACGTCTTCTTCCTTAGATATGTTGTGTTTAGATCCGAAAACGCCCGCGATTTCTTCGCTCTCTGTTTTAGAAACCGTCGTCCAACGGCTACAACCCTTACCTTATCAAGTCCCCGAACCCTTGACCTTACAAAACCCCTCTCTTCGTTAAGATAGGATCTCTTTTGTTCTCTTGAGAAAAACCCTAGTTTCTCTGTGCGAACCCTGAACTTTGGAACCGTGGATCCAGTGATTGGAGGCTTCTTCCGGTGTTCTTCATCGACTGGGAGGGAGTCTGATCATCAGGGTGCATCTTCCCAACTCCCGCGTGCTTCGAAGATCAACACAGAAACCAGATTTGGAGGAGTTGGAGCCTCCTTGGCACTGGCTGAGGAGAGTTTCATCGACCCAAATCCCCTTCATAGATTTTCTCAAAGGCAAGTACCCCTTTCACATCACCCATACATGTGTCTAGTAAGTCCTAGGCATTTTCAGATTTTTAATCGAGTCCTGGAACCCCAATTTCACCAAGTTTCTTGCGTTCAGTCTGTGTTTTGCACAGACAGGAACTTAACGGCGGGATCTCTTGCCGTTAAGATCCTAAATTGGTGGCGCACTATGTTGTCGTTAACTGGGTAAACAACCATTCCCTTGCCGTTGAGTTCTTCAGGCAAGAACAGTGGACTGTTTGCTCCCTATGACTTAATTTTCGGGATTTTTGCGCATGAGGATATATGGTAAAAAAATTATATGTTATAAAATATGTCTAGTAGAACATGCTGTGTGATGTGATAAATTTTGTTCATTGTTATAATTATTAGAAATTCTGGAACCCTGTCCCAAGCATGTTTTAATTACTGTTGAATGGTTCTGTGAGGAATCAAGATGTCAGAAATTTTCTACGGTGTTAGCATCGATATCAGAGCATGTTGTTTGATGAATTCTTGATGACTGTGTTAATTGTTATATTTTTGGATCATAATACAGTGAGCATGTATTGTCATTTAAAAATTTCAAATAAATTGTGCAAATAGCTGAAATTTTCAGAAAATTATATGTGGAATCAGGACTATAAAATACATGTTATAAACCAGTTAGTGTAGTTTACCATTGTGAATCATGCAGAATTGAGTATTTACGAATTATGTGATATGACTGTTTCAATTTTCATAAATTGTGCGTAAATCAAAAAATCGTAAAATCTAGTATGTACGATGCTCAACCTGTAACCTATAGGTGGTTAAGTTTTCATGCATATTGGATAACAGTAGATACTGATTTCTTTAATTAACCATGAAAAGAGTAATTAAGACATGTTTAGCGTAGTTAACCATAAATTTGTTAAATTACAGCATGATTCGAACCATATGATGTTTGTTTAACTCTGTAAACAATAGTACCATGCTAGGTAATATTACAATATGTGGATGTGTGAATATGAAACAAGTGTGTTAGACTGTGCATTAAGTATATGTTTAAAATTGAGAAAATGTGTAAATATGCCAATGGGTGGACACTGCTACCTTAGAGGGCTGTGGAACCGTACTGTGGTAAGTCCCCATGGGAAGGTTCATAGTGTGTAATATCCCATGGGCATTGGGATTAAATCCTGGAGGTGGACAAGTAACGCTGGTTAGGGTGGAGAGTGCTTCTCCCGGTCTGCGCAGTAACTAAGGTCTATCATTGTGTTGCCTAGATGATAGATATGTGTGTGATGTGACAAGTGTGTGTCCTTCTAGAGGTGGTTTGGACTATGTGTCATGGCACATAAATAAGAAAATGTGATTATGTGTATGAGAAATGTGAAATCTTTAAATGTAGACATGACATGATAGCATGTACTTTCTGTATGAAGTGTTAAATTCATGTAAAACAGCAAGCTAACCATGTTTAGAAATGTACTATGAATGTGAAATTGTGCATAGAATTCATGCTAGGATTGTCTCTACTTTAAGTGTAAAATTTATACTTAATTCGATGTTATGTTACAACATAATGTAATAAAATGTAAATTGGATCATGTGTAAAGAAGATGTAGGAAGCATGTGATAGGTTTAAATCCTTGTAAATTTATCTTAAGTCAAGTACCATGTGTTGGAAAAATGTAGAAATCATGTTTAGGTTTCCTTTAAAAGTTTATCTAATTCATGCTTTATGTGAATATTGTATAATATGAAAAATGTGAATATTACATGTGATGTATGTATGCTTGTGAATGGATGTACTTGTTGAGTCTTTTGGACTCACTCTTGCTTCGGCGTACAGGTGTAGAGATTTCTACTTTATCTGGAGGAGATAGTCAGGAGTGACTCGGAGCGGGGGAGTAGGAGATCTTGTGGAGTCTCAGTATTGTACTTTTATTTTCATAGTATGTAATAAAGGACACTTTGTAAATCAATTATGGACAATGTATTTTCATTTCTCAGCTATTAAATGTTTAGTTTTCTTTTCCTCTATATGGACTGTGAATAGAATGGGATGATGGAATAAGAATTACATTTGGCTCTTTCTTTCTGCTGTTATGTGTTATATTTGTGTACAATTCAGTCTATTGATTTTGTTGGGTAAATGTCCCACTGTAGCGACGTTCATTATACCGATGTGGGTTGGTGTAACCGTACCGGTATAAGGAGGGTCGTTACAGAGATTGGTATCATAGCTACATGCTGAAATTGTACATAAATATGCATTACCATCATCTTCATTATATGCTAAGTCTCTGTGTAGATTGTCCACATATCAATAGTTAGAAATTAGATAGTCTAGTTCTAAATTGTGATTAAATCATTTTGCAGGGTATGGCTTTACGTGGTAGGCGTGGTGTTCCTACTCGTGAGGGTGAGAAGAGGAGAGATGAGCCTCGGCGTGAGGATCAGGGTGAGCAGTAGGCCCCAGCACCCCAGGGTCCTGTGCTTCCCCTACCGCCGCCGGTAGATTATGGAGTCTTCATGCAGGGTTTAGTGCAGGCCATGCAAATGCAGGCCCATACCCAGGCTGCACTCAGGCTCAGCTGGAGGCTCAACAGGCTCAGGTTAGAATGATAGGTAGAGTAGTCTTTTTACTTGATGGTATGTTTATTATGTTGCTATGTTATATGTGTGCTTATGATGATTACTGTGGCAGGCTCAAGTGCCAGTTCCCAGGCTCAGGACCATGGTGGACCCTCCATCATGGAACAGTTCAAGAGGATGTCGGCACCCTCTTTTAAGGGGGAGAGCGATCCGTTACTTATTGAGAGCTAGATGAGGAGATCGAGAAGATCTTTTGGGCTATTAGGTGCGCTGAGGATGACAAAGTCACTTTAGCCACCTATATGCTACAGGTATGTATAAATTAATTCGGTGGTTATTTCTTTAAGTATAGATTATGTTGGTTTTGTTCCTTATGGGTGTTTTGGCAGGAGCGAGCCGACGTGTGGTGGTCCTCGATGCTACGTACTCGGATCGAGGATGGTGCTGTGGAGGTTGGTTGGGACGCGTTCGTGAGGCTCTTTGAGCCAAGTTCGTTCCAGAGCACATCCAAGATAAGATGGAGCAGGAGTTTCTCTCTTTGACTCAGGGCTCCATGACCATACTGGAGTACGAGGCCAGGTTTGCCGAGCTATCCAAATATGCACCCCATATTGTGACTGATGAGCGCAGGAAGGCGAAGAAGTTCGTGATGGGTCTAAGGCCATCACTGAGGACGAGGTTGGTGGCATTTGACCATCGTAACCTCGATGAGGCTCTTAGCGCGGCTTGTCGGCAGGAAGGAGAGATGGAGCAGTATCTTGAGGAGAAGAAGGCTTCACAGAAGAGGCCAGCAGCTCCATTCCAGAGGCTGGAGAGAAAGAAGGCGGCACATCAGTCACCGCAGCATCCCGCGGCATCGGGAAGTCGTCAGGTATCTTCTCAGTAATCCCCCAGTGGCAAGAAGGAGTGTCCTCATTGAGGAAGGGCACATGGTGGTACAGAATGTTGGAAGTTGGCGGTAAAGTGCTTGAAGTGAGGGAGCAGCGAGCATAGGATCAAGGATTGTCCTAGGCTTCAGCAGGGAGCATAGCGTGGAGGAGCAGCAGCAACAGCAGCAGCAGCGCCAGTGACAGGATGACCAGGGAGACCTCAAGCCCCAGCTCGAGTGTTTGCGTTAGCTCGTGAGGACGCCAAGTAGGCAGAGCAAGTCACTGAAGGTACGGTTCTTTTCATGGGTGTGAACGCTCGGGTTTTGTTCGATACGGGTGCTACTCACTCGTTCATTTCGAGCGTTTTGCTAGGCAGTTAGCCTTAGAGTCAGGACTAGAGTCTGAGGAGTTAGAGGTCCCTTTGTCTGTGCACACACCGTAGGTACGGTATCGACTAGGAAGTGTATTTCATCTTTACCAGTGTGCATTGAGGATAGAGTCCTAGAAGGGTGTTTCTTCTTGCTAAAGATGAAGGACTACGATGCTATCTTGGTCTGGATTGGCTAGAGGAGCACTATGCATTAGAAGATTGTCGTGGGAAGAAGATCGTTTTCCGCATTCCTGGTGAGGATGAGTTTCTCATCCATTGCCAAGGAACTTAGCGGGGAAGTTTGTCATCTCTGCCATGAGGCGAGAATGAGAAGGTGAGCAAGGGCTGTGACGCTTTTCTTGCCAGCGTGATGTTAGTACCAAGTTGATGAGTCACCTACTCTTGCAGAGTTAGATGGGTGTGCGGGAGTTTCCAGATGTCTTTCCTGATGACTTATCTAGTTTGCCAGGCTAGAGAGATAGAGTTCACTCTAGAGTTGCTTCCAGGCCCTCTCCTATCTCGAAGGCACCTTATCGGATGGCACCTGCGGAATTAGCTGAACTAAGGAAGCAGTTGCAAGATTTGTTAGATAAGGGATTCATTCGCCCTAGCGTTTCCCCTTGGGGTGCACCTGTCTTATTCGTGAAGAAGAAGGATGGGTCACTTAGGTTATGCATCGATTACAGAAAGCTAAACCAAGTGATGGTGAAGAACAGGTATCCCTTAGCTCGGATTGATGATTGTTTGACCAGCTGCAAGAATCAGTCTTTCTAAGATTGATTTACGATCTGGTTATCATCAGTTGAGGATTAGGAGTGAGGATGTGTCCAAGACGACTTTTAGAACCCGTTATGGACATTATGAGTTTTTGGTCCTCCTTTTGGTCTGACCAACGCCCCTGCAGCGTTCATGGATCTCATGAACAGGGTGTTTAGACCATACCTAGATAGTTTCATCGTAGTTTTATTGATGAAGTGTTGGTTTACTCTCCGAATGAGGCCACACATCTTAGCATTTGAGGGTAGTATTAGAGGTTCTCCGTGAGCACAAGCTGTATGCAAAATTCAGCAAGTGCAATTTTTGGTTGCGCGAGGTCATTTCCTTGTGCATGTATCTCCGGTATGGTGTAGCAGTGGATCCAGCAAAGGTCCAGGCTGTTATGGACTGGGAGATTCCCAAGACTCCTTCAGAGATTAGGAGTTTTCTTGGTTTGGCGGGTTATTATCGGCGATTCATTGAGGGATTTTCATCCATCGCCGCACCATTGACTCAGCTAACCAGGAAGGGAGTAAAGTTTGTCTGGTCTAAGGAGTGTGAGAGTAGTTTTCAATTATTGAAGACTAAGCTCACATCGGCTCCTGTGTTAGTTTTGCCGAGCGGTGTAGAGGGTTTTGCTATCTACACGGATGCATCTCGGATTGGCCTTGGCTGTGTATTGATGCAGCAAGGAAGGGTAGTAGCGTATGCTTCTCGCCAATTGAAGGAGCATGAGCGAAACTATCCGACTCATGATCTTGAGCTTGCGGCAGTGGTTCATGCACTAAAGATCTGGAGACACTATCTTTATGGTGTCAGATTTGAGGTGTTCACTGACCACAAAAGCTTAAGGTATCTTTTCTCCTAAAAGGAATTAAACCTAAGGCAGAGAAGATGGATTGAGTTCCTGAAGGACTATGACTTCGACCTCCAGTATCATCCTGGAAAGGCGAATGTCGTAGTGGATGCCTTAGTAGGAAGATGTCATCTCTCCAACAGGATTGGAAGATGTTGGAGGATGCAACGTGTGCGATGGACTGAGTTAGAGCCATCATTGTCAGCATTTGTAGCTCAGTTGTCCATTAGGTCTTCGGTGTTGGATGAGGTGATCGAGCAGCAGCAAGCTGACCCTAGACTCCAGAGTTAGTGGGAAAGGCGGGCATTGCTCGTGATGAGGATGGCGTGATTAGATTCCATCACCGTTCTGTGTTCCAGACATTGTAGATGTCCGTGAGCATGTTTTAGCGGAGGCTCATAGGTCTAGATTCTCTATTCATCCGGGTAACACTAAGATGTACCAGGATTTGAAGAGATCTTTTGGTGGTCTGGCATGAAGAGGATGTAGCGGATAGATGGTCTAGATGTCTAGTTTGCCAGTAAGTGAAGGCAGAGCGGCAGCGACCATCTGGTCTTATGCAAAAGAGGAGATCCCAATATGAAGTGGGAAGCTGTCACTATGGATTTTGTTACGGGTTTGCCTCGATCTAGACAAGGTAATGACCGATTTTTGTTATGTGGTAGTGGTAGATAGATTCTCTAAGACTGCACATTTCTTGCCCATGAAGAAGAAGCAGTCAGTAGAGAGCTTAGCTAGATTGTATGTTAGTAGTATTATTAGATTGCATGGTGTGCCGAAGTCGATCATTTCGGATCGAGATCTGAGATTCTTCAGGAGGTTATGGAAGATGGAAGGTCTTCAGGATGCTTTAGGTTTGAATTGAAGCTCAGTTCGGCGTTTCATCCCCAGTAGATGGACGTCAATTCGAGAGACTATCCAGCATGCTCGAGATATGTTGAGGGCGTGCATTCTAGACTGGAAGGATGATTGGGAGCGCCATTTACCTCTGTGGAGTTCGCATACAACAACAGTTTTCATGCGAGTATTGGGTATGGCTCCATTTGAGGCTGGTTGTGTATGGTAGGCCTTGTAGATTCTTTGTGTTCGGAGGGAGACAGGCGATAGGCAGATGATTGGTCCGGAGTTAGTTCAGGAGGACTTCGGATAAGATCCAGTTGATTAGGAAGAGGCTCGTTGCGGCACAGTATAGGCAGAAGAGTTATGCGACAACAGGAGGAAGGATTTGGAATTCGAGGTAGGTGAGCTATCTTTTTGAAGATTTCGCCTACTCGTGGTGTAGTTAGATTTGGCAGACATGGTAAGTTAAGTCCTAGATTCATTGGCCCGTATGAGATTCTCAGACGATTGGGCAACGTGGCATATGAGCTAGCTTTACCCCAACGTTAGCTAGCGTCCATCCCATTTTCCACGTATCTATGCTTAGAAGGTATGTCAGAGATCCATCTCATGTTATTAGCCATGAGCCAGTGGAGATCCAGCCAGATCTCTCTTATGTGGAGCAACCAGTAGCTATTCTTGACCGAAAGGTTCAACATCTTTGAAACAAGAGTATTGCGGCGAGGTGAAAGTGTATGGCGCAACTTCTCGCGAGAGGAGGCTACTTGGGAGCTTGAGGATGCAATGAAGAAGAAATATCCTCAGTTGTTGAGTTTGAGTAGTGTCGGTCTAACTGGAGGACGAAGTTCTTTAAGGGGGAGAGGGTAAGGCCCTCAAATTTTGACCTATTTTGGTTAGATTTTTGTCATATGATGTGTGTATACCTTATGTATATAATTGAGTTGTGTGTGTATATGTATAAATATTTATAATTGTACATGTATGTATATATATATATTGCATACATGATGTTTGTTTAATAATTAATTATGAATATTGTATAGTGTATGTATATACCTAGTGTAGAAGCAGAATACTACAATTCTATGTCTGGCCGAAAACCCTTTGGCGTCAACATGAGTTGACGTTAAGGGGAGGTCAACGTCCACATCAATGGACGCACCCCAGGTAGGCGGCCAAGGATATGGACGTCTACTTCCCCAGATCTATTGCGTTTCAGATCCGAAAAAGCCCGCAATTTCTTCGCTCTCTCTATTTAGAAACCGTCGTCCAATGGCTACAACCCTTACTTATCAAGTCCCCGAACCCTTGACCTTATAAAACCCCTCTCATCGTTAAGATAGGATCTCTTTTGCTCTCTTGAGAAAAACCCTAGTTTCTCTGTGCGAACCCTGAACTTTGGAAAGTGGATCTGGTGATTGGAGGCTTCTTCTGGCGTTCTTTATCGACTGGGAGGGAGTCTGATCGTCAAGGTGCATCTTCCCAACTCCGGCGTGCTTCGAAGATCAACACAGAAACCAGATTTGGAGGATTGGAGGCTCCTTGGCACTGGCTGAGGAGAGCTTCATCGACCCAAATCCCTTTCATAGATTTTCTTAAAGGCAAGCCCTTTCACATCACCCATACATGTGTCTAGTAAGTCCCAGGCATTTTACGAATTTTATTCGAGTCCGGGAACCCCATTATCACCAAGTTCTCTGCGTTCAGTCTATGTTTGCACAGACAGGAACTTACGACAGGATCTCTTTGCCGTTAAGATCCTAAATTGGCGGTGCACATATGTTGTCGTTAACTGGATAAACGACCATTCCCTTGCCGTTGAGTTCTTCAGGCGAGAACAGTGGACTGTTTGCTCCATAGGACCTAATTTTCGAGATTTTGCGCTGATGATATATGGTAAAAAAATTATATGTTATAAAATATGTCTAGTAGAACATGCTAGTGAGATGGTGATAAATTTTGTTCATTGTTATAATTATTAGAAATTTCTGGAACCCTGTCCTAAGCATGTTTTAATTACTGTTGAATGGTTCTGTGAGGAATCAAGATGTCAAAAATTTTCTATGGTGTTAGCATCGATATCAGAGCATGTTGTAAAAATTGATGATTTTTGATGACTATGTTAATTGTTATATTTTCTGGATCATAATACAGTGAGCATGTACTGTTATTTAAAAATTTCAAATAAATTGTGCAAATAGCTGAAATTTAAAAAAAATTATATGTGGAACCAGGACTATAAAATACATGTTATAAACCGGTTAGTGTAGTTTACCATTGTGAATCATGCAGAATTGAGTATTTACGAATTATGTGATATGACTGTTTCAATTTTCATAAATTGTGCGTATTCAAAAAATCGTGAAATCTGGTATGTACGATGCTCAATCTATAACCTGTAGGTGGTTAAGTTTCATGCATATTGGATAACAGTAGATATGATTTCGTTAATTAACCATGAAAAGAGCAATTAAGACATGTTAGCGTAGTTAACCATAAATTCGTTAAATTACAGCATGATTCGAACCATATGATGTTTGTTTAACTCTGTAAACAGTAGTATCATGCTAGGTAATATTACAATATGTGGATGTGTGAATATGAAACAAGTGTGTTAGATGTGCATTAAGTATATGTTAAAAATGAGAGAAAATGTGTAAATATGCCAATGGGTGACACTGCTACCTTAGAGGGCTGTGGAACTCGTACTGTGGTAAAGTCCCCATGGGAAGGTTCATAGTGTGTGATATCCCATGGGCATTGGGATTAAATCCTGGAGGTGGGCAAGTACCGCTGGTTAGGGTGGAGAGTGCTTCTCCCGATTCTGCGCCAGTAACTAAGGTCTATCATGTTGCCTAGATGATAGATATAGTGTGATGTGTACAAGTGTGTGTCTTTCTAGAGGTGGTTTGGACTATGTGTCATGGCACATAAATAAGAAAATGTGATTATGTGTATGAGAAATGTGAAATCTTTAATTGTAGACATGACATGATAGCATGTACTTTGTTATGAGAAGTGTTAAATCATGTAAAACAGCAAGCTAACCAGGTTTAGAAATGTATTATGAATGTGAAATTGTGCATAGAATTCGTGCTAGGATTGTTCTCTACTTTAAGTGTAAAATTTATGCTTAATTCGATGTTAGTTACAACATACATGTAATAAAAGGAAATTTAGATCATGTGGTAAAGAAGATGTAGGAAGCATGTGATAGGTTTTAAATCCTTGTAAATTTATCTTAAGTCAAGTCATGTGTTGGAAAATGTAGAAATCATGTTTAGGTTTCCTTTTAAAGTTATCTAATTCATGCTTTATGTGATAATTGTATAATATGAAAAATGTGATATTACATGTGATGTATGTATACTTAGTGTGAATGGATGTACTTGTTGAGTTTTGGACTCACTGTTGCTTCGGCGTACAGGTGTGGAGATTTCTACTCATCTAAGGAGATAGTCGGAGTGACTCGGAGCGAGAGTAGGAGATCTTTGTGGAGTCTCAGTATTGTACTTTTATTTTCATAGTATGTAATAAAGGACACTTTGTAAATCAATTATGGACAATGTGGACAATATATTTTCATTTCTCAACTATTAAATGTTTAGTTTTCTTTTCCTCTATATGGACTGTGAATAGAATGTGGATGATGGAATAAGAAATTAATTTGGCTCTTATTTCACTGTTATGTGTTATATTTGTGTACATTTCAGTCTATGATTTGTTGGGTAAATGTTCCACTGTAGCGGCGTTCATTATAACGATGTGGGTGGTGAACCATACCGGTATAAGGAGGGTCATTACAGTTGTTATCCAGAAACTTTCAGTTTTGCTTCTTTCCAAGATCTTCAGAAGGAGGTGCAGTTTTCATAGCTAGAAGATAAGCTCTTTTCTTTCGGAGTGAACTATGAGGGAGACATGCTGAAAGCGTGCTTCAATAAATGCCTGCACAGGGACAAGACAAAAGAGAAGAGTATCTCCATACCTTTGAGGTAGGTGGATTAGACAAGTACATAGGAGGGTATGGAAACCTCGGATGCAGAAGAAAAAGTAGACAGACAGTTAGGCTAAAAGGTAAAGCATGGGTCTGTCAGTGGTAGGTGAGTCTTGTCAGTGTCATGCTCCTGAGAATTCATAAATGCATAGTGTATAATGAATCCAGCAAAATCCGGATCAAAGACATGAAGACCATGAGGCTTAGTTCAGAATATTTCAGAAATAATTTGCACAGGATTTAGATAAATATTTTAAGTACAATATGTCCTATCATGTTAGAGAAATAATAATAAAATAATGACAGGTTGATGACCAATAAGATATTGAAAGTTCATTAAAAGGATGTATGAAAAGAAATTGGAGATAAACTTGCATTAGATGTTTAGCCTAAAAAGGATCAGAAGAGAGTTTAAGTACAGAGTTAATCAGTGAAGTCGAATCCAAAAGAACATGCAATTCGACTGAGGAAATGAGAGTGATTCGACTTCAGTAAAGAAGTAATAAGGTAATTCGATTTCTAAGAAAACAAGGCAATTCGATTCCAGTAGTCGAATTACTGAGATTAATTTCTGAAGCATTCGACTGTGGTAGTCGAAGATGACAGTCGAATCAAGAGTTGGATTTTGTAAGGCATTCGACTGTAACAGTCGGAGTCATCAGTCGAATCAGGTATAAAGTTGTGAACTTAGAAAAATTTCAAGGTTGTTTGACTTCGATTCTAAAGGAGTCGGATTTGATAGTCGAAGCTAACAATCAAATTTAGTAGGACATAGAGAGAGTCTGTGGACTTAGAAAAATTTCTGAGATGGAGGAATAGTCCTGAAATGTATCTGTATGATTTTTGTGATATGTAATTACTATATTTGCTTTGTAGAAAGTGTTTTTTAAAGAGTTTTGTCATAGAAAAAAAATAATAGATATTTTAATTGAAGAAAATTCTTAAATTCCTTAGGGGTAGTTGCTCAACAATTCTCCCCTTTTGTTAATGACAAAAATCTTTAATTTGACAGTAAAAAGCATAAGTGAAGTGTGAATATCTGTCTCACCCCCTTTGTGGCATTAACATAAAGGAAATCATCACAAGATATTGAACACACAATGTGGCATTTAGAAATTGCAAGCATTAAACACAAGATGTAAAACAGAATAGCAGAAATTGTTTATAAACTACATAGTTCTCAAAATATAACAAAAGATGATCAAGACCTAGACAAGGAGCTAGGCAAGTACAAAGATTTGGGAATTTGAGCAAAATATGGTTTGAGAAGGTCCCAGAGCTTTGTTCATTTTCACAAAAGAAATTTTCAAACAAGGAGAGGTCAATGTTGTAGGAGGGATTAGTAGTAGGCAGTTTCCTATGAGATTTGATGTGGCGCCTATGGAACCAACTATCTTGGAGTGGAATTTTTCCCTGCTCAGACGATACTTGATGGAAACAAACTTCTTAGAGGCTGCAAGAAGAAGAAACTCATGGACAGTGATGTTCCAGTGCAGCCTCGGTCCACAGCTGCATCTTTGGCTTGATAATATACTAAGTACCTTTGAGCCCATTTATGACCAATGTTTTTCTCTCAGATCCTTAAGACTCTTGGATGGAATTCATAGAGAGAGAGAGCTTCATCTTTTCACAGTCAGAGTGGTAAGAGGGATAGGCAGCTGCCCACTGAACTTCATTGAGTCTTTAGATTCAGAAAAACATAACTGGAAATCCACACAGATGATGGGGGTTCTTGGAGATTGAAGGAACACAAATCTTTGGAAGACAATTGAGCTTATATTTAATTTTGAACCTAGTGGCAATGCGGATGAATCTGTTGAATACTACTTCAGCAAAATCCCTTCTGAAGGAAACTGCTCCTATAAAGGATGGATGCAGTCCAGAGGGTAAGGCCACAGTCATGGAGGGAATGATTTCTCTTTGACCTCTTAGCAGATTGTCCCATTGGCCTTTAGAAACATCAAGCAATCCCATTGAATCTGTCGAAATTGAAGGTCTTCATTCTGGTGTACTTGGCCTGAGAGTCCTGGATAAAATGTCCAAACATATCATGAAACCTCAAGGATAGGTGATGTTGGACAGTTAAAATTGGTTTCTAGATTGGGTTTGCTGATATATTGGTTGCTTCTCCTAGATAGAGATCAAGGAACTCCTTAGGAGTCAAGCTATGACTTTTCTGAGAGATGAATTGAAGTTCCTCAACTGAAATATGTGAAGTTCTGAGAAGAATAGGAAGCCAATGTTCGAAGGTGAACCCTGGCATCTCATGAACTTCAAGGAAAGCACGAATAGATAGATATTCTCTGAACAGATCATGTGATGTTCAGAGTGGTAGATGAAGGCATACCAAAAGGTGGAAGGAGTTTAGAAGGATTGTCTCCAAGTTTGGGTCCACTAGATGAGGAAAGCTGAATACTGGGAAGTATTTAGCTAGATGGAGAAGTGTTTTCTTGGAGTCTGTTCTTGAGGCAGTGGGAAGACAAGAAAAATACTGAGGAGGTGAGTGAAAGAGTGAGAGTGAGAGGTTTGGGAAGTTTTGAACCGGTATTTCATTGGGTAGATTTTGAATTTGATATCCTGGTGGAATGGATCCATAGGAATAGTTGCAAGTGAGGAGGATCCGAAGAGTGGATTGTGAGGGAATTTCAGTGGTGAAAGGAGTAGGTGCAGAGGGTGCAGTGGGTGAGGCTCAGCTGGAGTTGGCTTTTTAGGTTCTGGAGGAGGCTTAACAGATGGATGGAGTAGGATGAATTGGTCTAGAAGGAGGAGGAAGGAAGACTGGGTCACCATTTTGACCAGTCTGCGCTTCACTTTCCTCTTGAAGGTTTGCAAATTAGGAGAGGACTCCAGGGCTCTCTTAGATTCCATCTGAGAAACCTGCCTGGGCTGGGAAGCCTCTGCTGCTGCCACTGCCACTGACTCCTTTTTCCAACACAGGCTGTTGCTGTTGCTCCACTTGAGGTTGAAACACTACCATAGCTAATTGTGCCTCATGCTCTAAATCTTTCTGCTGCTCAGGAGGCTGTTCCTCACACTCTGCTGCTTATCCTGTGGCTCAGGCTCCTTGTGCTGATCAAGAACTGGTTCATCATGTTCTTGAACTTGGGATTCTGGCTCCTGGTCCTACTGCTGCTCAGGTGTGCTCAACCTGCTGGGATTGGTCTTGAGATTCTTGGACTTGAACGGTTCTTCTTGCTGCTGATGGAAAGCAGGCCCTGATGGCCGAGAAGTGCCCTGCTGGCACACTAACTGAAGCAGCAAATCTTTCATTTGCTTAACCTCATCAGACAACTATCAAACTTGACATCAATAAACTCTATTTGCATTTGAAGGACTGACAGTTTTCTTGTTGCTTGCCCAATAAGTCCAAGATGGTATGAAGACTGTTGCTACTCTCCCCCTGAGACCTTGGCCGGTCTCAAAATAAGAAGGGGAGAAGTGATGCTCTCTTTCTTCAAAAGCTGTTTTCTGCAGGAATGTCATCTGATGCTATACCTTTGCCTCTAATATCTCTTAATACTTCATTAATAGTTTCCTCAGGTGCCTCAGGTTCAGGAATGAGGAGGAAATAAGAACTTGATCTGCTTGCTCTTGGGTCTGAATTGGGACTTCAGATCTAACTTGTTCTTGAGGCTCTATCTCTTGTTGAATCATTTGAGGAACAGAGGAACAAGAGGTTCATCAGAAAAAGCTTCATGATCACATTCAGGCACTGAGTCTTTTAGCCAAAGATTTTGCTTCTTGTTGACCAAGGAATAATGGCTTCTTCTCAAGGTAGTGATCCCAATCTTTTCTTTAATTCCAATAGATATTTCTCCTGACAAATCTACTGAGTATCTCTTAAAGATCAGGGAGAGCAAGGGTCCATAGGGAAAAGATTCTTGAAGATTCTTAGCAGCTATCATTCTATCCAAAATGATTCCAGCCAAATTTACTTTGTGCCTCTGAATAGCCCAAAACAACAAGTTCCCATCTCTAGAGGTGATAGATGAGTGGGTTCTGCTCTAGGGGTCACAATATTGGATATCACAGAATGAATCAATCTCTTCTCGGCTGACAGCTCATTTACAGACAGACCTTTCTTGCTAATAGAGGCCAAACTCCCAATAATGCCCAATTTCTGCTTTTCCAAAGGTATAACTTCATTAAGCTTATGCCCGGAGTTTGGACATTCTAACATCTCAACCAGCAGTTCCTCAGAAATAGAGATCTGGTTCCTTTGACATAACCGACCACTGAGTTTTCAGATGAGATTTCCATGGTGACATAAAACATTCTAACGGCATTCTCAACAGTGGGTTCTGAAATCTGGCACAACTTGGTCAATCCATGGCATGAGGGTGTCTCTACCCATGCTAGACTTCCAGAAAGATGGGAGAAATCTACAGCCTTCCCTGGACAGATGGGAATCTTAGCAAGTCTCACCAGTTGATCAGGGGTCATCTGGGTGGATTCCGGAGCCCTAGACGAAGCCATCTAGAAAGGGAGATGAACATGACTCAGGGGAATAGTAAAGGAGAGATAGAAATGCTGAAGAGAGTTCCAAGATCCTACCTTTCTTCGAGGAGGATGAAGATTTCAGAGTTCTTCGGAAGTCCTTCGCCGGAGAACAGTGAGGGTGCGAAAGGGCAGAAGAAGACAAGGGAGTCAAATGAAGATTTCGAAAGGGGTGTCTTCTAAAGGAGATGGGGTTTTCTTTTATAAGAAAAGAGAGGATAACTGCCCCTAGATTTTAGGATGAATGGTCGGGATTAAATGATTTGACCATTAAGACATGAAGGGATGCGTCCTAATGGAGTGTCAGTTATATAATTTTAAATTGGAAGTGCCTTTTCACGATTTCATAATAAGTCGAATTATGTATTCGACTGCATCAGTCGAATGCAAGATTTTAACATGATTCGAATGCATAAGTCGAATGTCTGGGACTTAGATTTTTCAGATGGTTTTTCACAGAATTCATACAACACTATCTTAGCATACATTCAAGTATCATTTTACTTGGTAATTTAATCAGGATTACACATACCTATTTCTCTTCTAATAGATGTGAATCTATCCTCAGGAAGAGGTTTGTAAAAATATCAGCAAGTTGATTTTTTGTAGAAACAAATTCAAGTGAAATATTGCCATTACTTACATGGTCCTGATGAAGTGATGTCTAACTCAATATGCTTGGTTCTTGAGTGCTGGATAGGATTCTTGGTCAAATTTATTGCACTTGTATTGTCACACAACATAGGAATTTCTTGGAGCTGATGACCATAATCTTCCAATTGGTGTTTGATCCACAAGAGTTGAGTACAACAACTCCTGCTGCAATGTATTCAGCTTCTGTGGTTGACAAAGCTACTGAGTTCTGCTTCCTGGAAGACCAAGATATCAAGCATCCTGCAAGAATTTGACAAGTGCCACTGGTGCTTTTCCTATCTATTTTGCATCCAGCATAGTCAGCATCACTATATCCAATTAACTTGAATCAGAACATCTGGGAAACCAAAAGTCTAATTTACTGGTATTTATAAGATATCTAAAAAATTCTTTTAACAGCATGAACATGAGATTCTTTTGGATCAGCTTGGAATCTTGCACATAACAAACACTGAACATTATATCCGGTCTACTAGCAGTAGTAAGATAGAGCAGTGATCCTATCATTCCTCTATAGATCTTTTGATCTACCTTTTTACCAAGAGGATCACCATCTAACTTAATGCCTGAGCTCATGGGTGTTCCTAATGGCTTACACTTGTCAAAAACCATACTTAGAAAGTAAGTCTGAAATATACTTGGTTTGACAAATGTGAGTTCCTTCCTTGGTCTGCTTAATTTGCAACCCAAGAAATAATTGAGCTCACCCATCATGCTCATTTCAAATTCACTTTGCATCAGATTTTCAAAGAAATTACAAAGTGACTCATTAGTAGAACCAAAGATAATGTCATCAACATAGATTTGCACAATTAAGATTCCATCTGAAAATTTCTTTATAATAATGTGTATATCTACTTTACCTCTTGTAAAATCATGTGATATAAGATAAGCACTTAATCTTTCATACCAAGCTCTTGGAGCTTGCTTCAGACCATACAGTGCTTTCTTTAAACGGAAAACATGATTGGGATAAGTAATATCTTCAAAACCAGGTGGTTGCTCAACATATACTTCTTCTTAATAAAACCATTCAGAAATGCACTTTTAACATCCATCTGAAAAAGGTTGATATTTGAGAAACACGCATATGGTAATAAAATTCTGATTGCCTCTAATCTAGCTACTGGAGCATAGGTTTCATCAAAGTCTATGCCTTCCTCTTGGGAATATCCTTGAGCTACAAGTCTGGCTTTGTTCTAGTGATTACCCCTGATTCATCCATCTTGTTTCTGAAAAACCATCTGGGTTCCAATAACTGGATGGTCAGTAGGTCTAGGTACAAGAGTCCAACCTCACTGCGTTGGAACTGATAAGTTCCTTGCATAGCAAGGATCAAGGATCCAAGATTCATCACCCAGTGCATCATTGATTGTCCTAGGGCTCAATTTGTGAAACTAAGGCAGAAAATCACAAGGAATTTGCATACCTCTTGTTCTTACCCTATCTGAGGATCACCTATAATGTTTCTCTGGATGATCTCGGTGATACCTTAAGTCTTAGGTAGCCTTCTTGTGGTTCTTCTAGTTGTTGAAGATCTTCTAATGGGGGATCTTCCATTTCTTCATCTTTACCTTCTTCTTCAAGAGAAGTCTTTTCTAAATCCCTGCAAAGATCATCAACACATTCTTCTTCTTCTTCTATCCTTTTGATAGAAGGGTTAGTTTCTCATCATAATAGTATGCACAGATTGTCTATGGTAATGTCCTTCTATTGAATACTTTATAACCTCTAGGTTTTGAAATATATCCTAATAGAAACCTTCATCACTTTTAGCATCTAATTTCCCTAGATTATCCTTACCATTATTTAAGATAAACAGCACTTACAGCCAAAAGGTCGAAGATGACTGATGTTGGGCTTCTTTCCCTTGTAGAGTTCATATGGAGTCTTCTTAGAATAGGTCTGATCATGCACCTGTTGATGATGTAGCAGGCTGTATTGACTGCCTCTGCCGAAATATTTTGGCAAATTATACTCATTCAGCATTGTTCTGGTCATATCCAGCAGTGTTCTGTTCTTTCTTCTGCTACTCCATTTTGTTGAGGTGTTCTTGGTTTGAAAGTTATGCTCAACCCATTTTCTTCACAGAACTTCATGAATTCTTCATTCTTGAATTCACCTCCATGATCAGATCTAATGCTTGTAATATGGAATTTCTGATTTTTCTAAACTTCAGAAATGCTTGAAGGCTTCAGATTTGGCTTCCAGAAAAGACACCCAAGTGTACCTTGAGTAGTCATCACTAATACATAGCCATATATTTTTCCTCCAAGACTGACTGTCCTCATAGGTCCAAATAAATCCATGTGAATTAACTCCAAAGGCTTGGAAGTTGTAACAATTGTCTTGGACTGAAATGAGGTCTTGGTCTGTTCCTCTTTGCACAAGCTGAACAAATTCCAGATTTCTTAAGTTTCATATTTGGAAGACCTTCAACCAGATCATGCTTTATTAACTTCTGATCACTGAGGTGCTTGCATGACCAAGTCTTCTATGCACAAATCAGACTCTTCACTTTTGGTGGTTGCAAGACATAAGTTCACTTCCTTTAATTCTGCTAGTTGCAATGTGTATAAATTCTTCACTCTTTGACTTCGAATACAATCTTGTTATCTTTCTGAATATACACTTATTATTCTGAAATTTACTGAATGCCCTTTATCACACAAGTGACTAATACTTATCAGATTATGCTTCAGACCTTCTACATACATGACATCTTCAATTAGGTTCTTTTCTTTAGTACCAACTGTTCCACACCCTAATACTTTTCCTTTTCCATTATCACCATATGTGACTTGACCACTTTCTTCTCTAAAACTTGTGATAACTTCCTATCCCCTGTCATATGCCTTGAGCATCCACTATCCAAACCATTTGGATGCCCTCAGCCGACCTTGCAAACAAAATCAGGTTGTAACTTTTGGTACCCAAATTTTCTTGGGTCCTTGATGGTTAGTTTTAGGAATCCATCTTAAGTGTCTAGTGGTGCATGTGCTAATGATGTGTCCTAATTGATTACAGTGACTACAACATAGATCAAAGACATTCTTCTTATTAATTGTTAAATTTCTGTTTTGTCTATACACATGCTGATTTATCTTTTTAGCATTTTTGATTTTGTTTTCTGCTACAAATTTAGGGGTTGGATACACTTAGGATGAATAATATTTTCTTCATTTGGAGGAGGTGTGTATCCTAATCCATATTTCTTCTTTCCTATTCTAGAGCCTTTTATATTAACAAATAAAGAGGTTTTACAATTGAAATCTTTTCTATAGTAGCTTTTAGATAATTATTTTCTTCTTGCAATTTCTTCATCTTTAAGTTCCTTAAGGTTTGATTCAATTTCCAAGATTTTGCTGTTTTTATTTTTAAGTCTTCGCACAGCAATTCATTAGTTCTTTTATTTCACTTAAACTTTTGTTTAACCTTTCTGTTTTCATTTTTAAGAAAGGTGTTAGCTTTTTCTTGGTTCAGTAGATTTAGTTTAACTATTTTTATTTGTTTTACTACTGTCTTATATTTTCATAAAGTTCATTGAAGGCATCTTCAAGGCTATCAAAATCGGATTCAGAACATGAAGTAAAGGAGGTTTCTGAGTTTACCTGCTCTAGTCCTGCCATGAGGGCTAGATTTGCCTTCTCTTCTTCTTCGGATTCTGAGCTGGAGGATTCTGAACTGGTTCCTTCTTCATTATCCCATGTTGCTGCCATTGCCTTTCTTGAATTTCTAACCTTTCTCTTTGCCTTTCTTCCTGTCGGATTTCTCTGCTTGATCCTTTCTTGAGCTTGGGACATTCAGATTTGTAATGTCCTGGCTGATTACACTCTAGCAAGTTGGCTCTTCTTCTTTTCTTTCTTGAAAAATCTTTTGAGCCAAACTTCTTCTTCTTTGCAAGGATTCTCTGCAGTTTTCTTGAAAGCATGGCCTCATCATCACTGTCATCTGACTTTCCTTTGAGTCTTCAGATGAAGAGGAATCTGCAATCTTCAAAGCATTTGAAATTTTCTTTTTTGAGGAATTTTCAGAAAACATTTCCATATTAATTTCATGGGCCATGAGGGATCCTATTAATTTATCAATAGACAATTGTGTTAAATCATGGGCTTCCTTTATGGCTGTAACTTTAGGGGTCAGATACATTAGTTAGAGATCTTAGATTTTTCTACGTGTTTCTCATTAGTTAGGACTTTTCCTAAAGAACTTAGTCCGACAATTATGTTTGAAAATCTGGTTAACATTTGAGTTATATTTTCATTAGGAAGCATTTTGAATTGTTCATATTGGGATACAAGTATATCTATTCTGTTTGTTTAACCCTATATGTACCTTCATAGGTTACTTGAAGTTTATCCCACATTCCTTAGCTGTTTTACATACTGAAAGTTGTAAATTCTCTTTTAGACAAAGCACACAAAGAAATTTTTTGCCTTGTAATTTAAAGACATATTTCTTTATCTGCAATGGAAAGGCCAGAGGAAGAAGCTTCACAATGATTTGATTAGTCACCTTGTTCTATTACCTGCCATAAGTCGAAGTCAGTACCTTGATGAAGCACTCCATTCGCATCTTCCAGTATTGGTAATCTTCACCATCAAAGAATGGTGGCCTTGTGATAGATTGGCCTCATAGTTGTGAGCTTCGGATGCCATTCTTCTCAAATATCTTGGATTCTTCTGAGAAGACCTCGCTCTGATACCACTTTGTTGGATCGAAATGGCACTAAGAATGTCCTAGAGGGGGGTGAATAGGACTTCTTCCCTTTAAAATTTGCTTCTGAAATTTGCACAACACTAAGTAAATATTAGAGCTTAGTGTGGTGTGTGTGATTCAAGTGTAGACAAGGCAGAAAAACAATCACACAATGAATGCACAGGGATTTATCCTAGTTTGGCCCTTCCCACATGGAAGTCCTACTTCCAGTCCTCAAGCCACCACTTGAGATTTCCACTATCCGCCAATAAATTGCCTTCTCTCACCCTTGAGAGGAATTACAAACCCACTTGCTCCCAAACAAGTTTCCCTAAATAGGGGTACAACAACTGCCTTTTACAAAGGCCTTCCTTACATAGGAGGAGCACTGCAGAAACAGATTCATGCAGGAATTACACAAGAGAACAAAAGAGAGATCTTGTGTGTTTGCCTCAATACTGAGAACAACACAGACTTCAGAAGGATTCAAAGATCGGAAATGAGATATGAATCCTATCTGAACAACAAGAATGTGGACTAAGAAAGTAATCAAATACAATTGCCACT
>JACBKR010003611.1:0-28488 GCA_014218235.1 Colocasia esculenta
CGGTTCGGTTCGGTTTGAGATATCACACAGTTCGGTTCGGTTTCAGGTTTGGAAACCGAAATGAACCGAATATGTATATAATTTAATTAATAAATATTTTTACAGAAAAACTACTTGTAGCGCAGTGGTCGTTGCGCTAGCGCGACCTCCCCATGGAGGTCGCAAGATCGAATCTCGCTTTAAGCGTTGTTTTCTGCATATTTTCAACTAAATATACGTATATAATTAATTAATAGTACATATATACTTAAAGGTGCTTGTGGCGCAGTGGTTTGAACCTGGGCGGCTTCTCCTCCCGCGGAGGTCGCGAGATCCATTCTCGCGGCCGCCCGCGTAAAACATTTTTTTTTTATATTTCGGTTCAAACCGAACCGAACTGGTTCGGTCGGTTCGGTTCGGTTTGCTACAGTAATCGATTTGGTTCGGTTTGTTGAAAAATGAGGGGTGAACCGGACCGAACCGGACCGTGTTCACCCTAGCTGTCGAGGTGTCTTGGGATGAGTTTACGAGGTTGTTCCGGGCCAAGTTCATTCCCGAGATATTCAGGACAAGATGGAGCAAGAGTTCCTTTCTCTTACTCAGGGCTCCATGACGGTGTTAGAATATGAGGCCAGGTTTGCTGAACTATCCAAGTATGCTCCTCACATAGTTGCTGATGAGTGCAGAAAGGCGAAGAAATTCGTGATGGGCCTTAAGCCATCATTGAGGTCGAGGCTTGTGGCATTTGACCACCGTACGTTAGATGAGGCTCTCAACGCTACATGCAGGCAGAAGAGTGAGATGGAGCAGTATCTGGAAGAGAAGAAGGCATCGCAGAAGAGATCCACGCCACCTTTCCAGTGGCAGGACAGGAAGAAGGCAGCGTACCAGTCACTGCAGCGTCCAGTAGCGGCGTCCAGTCAGCAGGCAGTTGCACCGCGGTCCCCCAGCATCAGGCCCAGTGGCAAGAAGGAGTGCCCTCACTACGGAAGAGCACATGGTGGTACCGAGTGCTGGAAGCTAGCGGAGAAGTGTCTCAAGTGCGGTAGTAGCAAGCATCAGATCAGAGATTGTCCCAGATTGCAGTAGGGTATTCAACGTGGAGTGCTAGCCCCAGTAGTGGCAGTAGCAGCAGCTCCAGCCACAGGAAGACCAGGAAGGCCTCGAGCCCAAGCTCGAGTGTTTGCTTTAGCGCGAGAGGATGCCGAGCAGGCGGAAAACGTCACGAAAGGTACGGTTCTATTCATGGGTGTGCACGCTCGGGTTTTGTTTGATGCGGGTGCCACTCACTCATTCATTTCCGAGCGGTTTGCGAAGCAGTTAGCTATAGAGTCAGGAATGGAGGCTGAGGAGTTAGAGGTTCCTTTGTCTGTGCACACACCAGCAGAAACTGTATCGACTCGGAAGTGTATTCCATCTTTATCGGTGTGCATTGAAGACCGAGGCTTAGATGGGTGCTTCTTTTTGCTTAAGATGAAGGACTATGATGCTATTCTAGGTCTAGATTGGCTAGAGGAGCACTATGCTTTGGTAGATTGTCGCGGGAAGAAGATTACTTTCCATATTCCTGGTGAGGATGAGTTTTCACATCCATTGCCAAGGAACTTTGCGGGAAGGTTTGTGATCTCCGCCATGAAGGCAATGAGGATGGTGAACAAGGGATGTGACGCTTTTCTTGCCAGCATGGTCTTAGTACCGAAGGCTAATCAGTCACCTACCCTTGAGGAGATTGAGGTAGTTCAGGAGTTTCCAGACGTATTTCTAATTATTTGTCTGGTTCGCCACCGGTTAGAGAGATAGATTTTACTATAGAGTTGCTTCCAGGTACCTCTCCTATCTCAAAGGCTCCATATCGGATGGCACCTGCGAAATTGGCAGAGCTGAGGAAGCAGTTGCAGGATTTGCTGGACAAGGGATTTATTCGCTCTAGTGTGTCACCATGGGGCGCACCTGTATTATTTGTGAAGAAGAAGGATGGTTCACTCAGGTTGTGCATCGATTATAGGAAGCTCAACCAGGTGACAGTGAAGAACAGGTATCTCTTACCACGGATTGATGACTTATTTGATCAGCTGCAGAATGCATCAGTGTTCTCTAAGATTGATCTGTGGTCCGGCTATCATGAGTTGAGGATTAGGAGTGAGGATGTGTCCAAGACGGCCTTTAGGACTCGTTATGGACATTATGAGTTTTTGGTGCTTCCATTTGGTCTGACCAATGCCCCTGCAGCGTTCATGGATCTCATGAACAGGGTGTTTAGACATTATTTGGATAGCTTTGTAGTGGTGTTCATCGACGATGTGTTGGTTTATTCTCCGGATGAGGCTACACACTGTGATCATTTGAGAGTTGTTCTGGAGGTTCTCTGAGATCACAAGCTGTATGCAAAGTTCAGCAAGTGCGATTTCTGGATGCGCGAGGTTCATTTCCTTGGGCATGTCATCTCAGGCGCTGGAGTTGCAGTTGATCCGGCGAAGGTAGGCTGTATTAGATTCGGAGATTCCAAGGACCCCATCTGAGATTCGTAGTTTTCTTGGTTTAGCGGGCTATTACCGGCGATTCATTGAGGGATTTGCATCTATCGCCGCACCTTTGACTAAGCTAACCAGGAAGGGTGTGAAGTTTGTCTGGTCTGATGATTGCGAGAATAGTTTCCAGTTGCTGAAGGCGAAGCTTACTTCTGCACCCGTGTTGATTTTGCCGAGTGGTGTAGAGGGTTTTGCCATCTATTCGGATGCATCTCAGATCGGTCTTGGCTGTGTATTGATGCAGCATGGTAGGGTAGTGGCATATGCTTCTTGTCAGTTGAAGGAGCATGAGCGTAACTATCCGACTCATGATTTGGAGCTTGCGGCAGTGGTTCATGCACTGAAGATCTGCAGACACTATCTTTATGGTGTCAAGTTTGAGGTGTTCACTGACCCCAAGAGTCTGAGATATCTCTTCTCTCAGAAGGAGTTGAACTTGCGGCAGAGGAGATGGATTGAGTTCTTAAAGGACTACGACTTTGAGCTTCAGTATCATCTAGGAAGGTGAATGTCGTGGCAGATGCGCTTAGCAGGAAGAGGTCTTTGCTCCAACAGGATTGGAAGATGTTGGAGGATGCAGCCTGTGCGATGACTGAGTTAGAGCCATTGTTATGTCAGGCTTTCGTGGCTCAGTTGTCTATTCGGTCCACTGTTTTGGATGAGGTGATTGAGCAGCAAAAGGCTGATCCTAGACTCTAGGAGTTGGTAGGCAAGGCAGGCATTGCTCGAGATGAGGACGGTGTTATTAGATTTCAGCACCGAGTTTGTGTTCCTGATATTATGGATGTCCGTGAGCATGTATTAGCAGAAGCTCACAGGTCGAGATTCTCTATTCATCCGGGCAACACTAAGATGTACCAGGATTTGAAGAGATCCTTCTGGTGGTCCGGAATGAAGAGGGATGTGGCCGAGTTTGCATCTAGGTGTTTAGTATGCCAGCAAGTGAAGGCTGAGCGTCAGCGACCGTCGGGCCTTATGCAGAAGATGGAGATCCCAGTATGGAAGTGGGAGGCTGTCACTATGGATTTTGTGACGGGTTTGCCCAGATCAGTGAAGGGCAATGACTCGATTTGGGTGGTTGTTGATCGTTTCTCCAAGACTACGCATTTCTTGCCTATGAAGAAGAAGCAGTCCGTAGAAAGTTTGGCTAGGTTGTATGTTAGTAGCATTGTAAGGTTGCATGGCGTGCCGAAGTCGATTATTTCGGATCGAGACCCGAGGTTTACTTCGAGGCTGTGGAAGGGTCTTCAGGAGGCTTTAGGTTCCGAGTTGAAGCTTAGTTTGGCATTCCATCCCCAGACAGATGGGCAGTCTGAGAGGACTATCCAGATGCTCGAGGATATGTTGAGAGCGTGTGTATTGGATTGGAAGGGTGATTGGGAGCGTCATTTGCCTCTTGTAGAGTTTGCCTACAACAACAGATTTCATGCTAGCATTGGTATGGATCCGTTTAAGGCTTTGTATGGGCGGCCCTGTAGATCTCTTTTGTGTTGGGAGGAGACAGGCGATAGGCAGTTGATAGGTCCAGAGTTGGTGCAGGAGACTTCGGATAAGATTCAGCTTATCAGCTAGAGGCTTGTTGCGGCGCAGGATAGGAAGAAGAGTTACGCTGACAACAGAAGGAAGGATTTAGAGTTCGAGGTTGGCGAGCATGTTTTTCTTAAGGTTTCACCTACCCGAGGCGTTGTCAGGTTTGGCAGGCATAGTAAGTTGAGTCCTAGATTCATTGGCCCGTATGTGATTCTTAGGCGGATGGGCAACGTGGCATATGAGCTAGCCTTACCCCTGGCGCTAGTGAGTGTGCATCATGTATTCCACGTATCTATGCTCAAGAGGTATGTCCGAGATCCGTCGCATATCATTAGTCACAAGCCAGTGGAGATTCAACCAGATCTATCGTATGTTGAGCAACCCGTAGCTATCCTTGATCGGAAGGTTCAACATCTCAGGAACAAGAGCATTGCATCCGTGAAGGTGCTATGGCGGAACTTCTCTCGGGAGGAGGCTATGTGGGAGCTTGAGGATGCTATGATGAAGAAGTATCCCCATTTGTTTGATTAGTTTCAGTCTAACGTCGAGGACGAAGATTTTTTTAACGGGGAGAGGGTGTAAGGCCCTCAAACTTTGTTCTTTTATTTGGACTTTGTCATATGGTGATTAGTTGCTTTTGTGTATATAGTTATGTGCAAATGTTATATATATATATTATATATATATATATATATATATGTAAATGTTTAATTCTATACATACAATATTTAAATGATGTTGTACATATGTATATACTTGTTTATCATGTATATGTTGCTTTTATTTAATTGTACATAGAGTGTTTAAATTATACAGTACATATTGCATGTATATATATAGTGTATATGCTATTTGACATTTCCGTGTTCTGTCCGAAAGGCTATTTAACATCACATGTATGGACGTTTATGGGGAAGTTGACGTCCAGATCGATGGATGCCACTTCCCAGTAAACGGCAACACTATGGCCGTTATTTCCCAAAAATTGTGCGATTTCAGATCGGGAAACAACTGCGTTTTCTCCGGTTCTGGTTTTGGAAACTACCTCCCAACGGTAGGATTTCCACCTTAATGTGTACCCCGATCCCCTTAGCTTATAAAAACACCATATTAGGGCGAAGTTAGGTCTTTTGGCTTCTTGAGAAACCCTAGAGCTTTGTGCAAAAAACCTAAACTTGGAAGGCTTTGATCTGGCATTATGTGCGTCTTTCGGCAATCTGCATCGATTGGGAGATACTCTGAACATTGGTGAAGCTTCTCCGACTCGGTGTGCGACCTACATCGACACAGAAACCGGTTCGGGAGGAGATTTGGGCGCCTTCTTGGCTTGGCCGAGGAGGGCATCTTCAGCTAATTAATCCTCTTTGACAATTTGTCTGAGGCAGGTAATCGAGGGATATCGTCCATGTAACGACCCACTTCCACCCGGTACGGTTACACCAACCCACATCAGATGAGAGCAAGCCGCTACAGGGGAAAACCCCAACGATAGACAATTGGATTGAGATATACATAAATAGAAAAGAATTATTGCAACGGAATTTGAATACTCTTATTCCATCAACTTTAATCCACATACCACAGTCTATATAGTCCAAGAAAGAAATGACATAACATAAATTCCACTAACATGTAGCCAGTTTCAATTACATATCCAAAATTCAAATTTAAATTACATACTAGGAAAATAAATTACAAGTCTTCAATTATTCTCCACGCTCCTCGTTAGATCTTGCTAATCCTTCGGCTTCCAAATCTCCTGAAATGTTGAGCAAGGGTGAGTCTACACAATAGACTTAACAAGTAACTTAAAACTTCAAACCATATACTTACCAAACATGCTTTCTAACAATTTAACACTATTAACACGTTAGAATTCAACAATTAAGTTCACACATGCTCATGTTATATCATGAATGAATAAACATGGAATCGTATTAAACAACTAATCTAACACATGTAAAACAATAATCTAACATGAATACCAATAACATGGTATCATTAACATGAGTGCAAGCATATAATCACATGCTTTCATACTTTATTCCAATCATTGCGCAGTTCTACAATTTTAATCATGGAAACATGTACAAGATAAGTAACACTCCTAGCATGATCTCTAACTCACTTTACATGCAAATATAACACTTCACTCTACACTTAGGTTGTTGTTTTTATAGAAAATTTATTACATTCAAATGACGCTTGCATATGGATCACATTGAACTGCACATCAAGTAATTATAATTTCCTGGATATGGAAACATGCACCTACACCTAGTACTAAACATAATATCACTTTTATCATTCAACAATAATTATATTAACACATGCAATTTCCTTTTTCATGACATATTCACATGCACTTACTTTCACATCATCACATGTTCACTTACACACGATTTCACATGATTTTCATATAGGTTTTCACTTGCACATTCACGATCACATATCATGTCACATTGCACATAACATGTGCCACGTTCACATATCACTTGCACATACCTTGTGCCATGTTCACATGTCATTTTACATATTTTACACATGTTCATTTTTACACGTTGCCAAGACACAGCCCAAACCACCACTAGATAGATCACATAACACGTACACACACATTCACTTTCATGTACCTAATCACTAGGCAAAGTGACCAAGTCTAGGTTCCTGCAAAAACTGGGGAAAGCCCTTCCCACCATTACCAGTGGAACCTGTCCACCTCCAGGATTTTCAAGACCCTTGCCTCAGGTATCACGTTTCACAATTGAACTTTTCCGTAGGGGCACTACTACAGTACAGCTCCAAGCAATCTAGGGTGGCAGTGTCTTATGGGCACAATGTATTTATCTTGACACATTACACAATTTACAGCCATACACCATTTATTCTCTCACTTCCCATGTACGTGCACACACATATATTATGGAACATAACTCATCACATTCATCAGTCATAAACAGTAATTAATAGTAATTAAATCATGATGTTAATCACATCTTCATTCATAATTGCAATTTACTCTTAATACACAGTACAGAAGACTTCAAAAATTTATAACAATGTGCACAGTATCCAGAATCATATAAAATTTTAACCACAGTTTCAATATAGCACAGGGAACATATTTGTATTTTTTCACAATTTTTGGGGCAGTAAAACCATTTTTAATAATTAGCACAAATTACATGAAATTTAACAAGATAATTCATTCTACAGTAATTAGAACAGACTGAAAATTTAACCACAGGGTACATAGGTATCAAAAAAAATATCACGAATTTTTCATAAATTCTGGACAGTACAACTATTTTAATATTAAATAGAGATTTTAGGCAATTATAAGATAATTCAGTTTATACATGGTAGACAGCGAACTAAAAGTTCTAACAGTTCTGAACGTGCATACAGTAGTACTAAGTTCTTGAAATTTTCTGAGAACATAACACCACATCAATTCTAATTACTCTGAATTAATTCTATCAAATCATGTACATTTTATCATGACAAAATGTCATAAATGAAAATTATCATTGAAAAATCATCAATATCTCACGGCATGATCTACTGAACATAATAGACAGGACCACAATATCTAAACGCATGCATGCATTCACAAGTTTCCCGAAAAATCACATCACATACAGTCACATATTGTTCTGGAAAAATCATGGGAACTTGGCGTCCAGGGTTTGGACGCCAACAGGGTAGACGACATGATCTATTGTCGTTTACCCAGGATCTTGACGGCAACACAGTGGTCGCCAATATCCTGTCTGCACACAGTGCAGACCGAAACACTTAAAAATAGAATCTTGGGGGTCCAGGTATGAAATAAAAATCAGGAAAATTATTAAAACCCTAAAGGATGAGTCTATGTGTTGAACCATTAAATCACTTGCCTGTGAAAAAATCACTAAAGGGATTATTCTGTCGAAGAAGCTCTCCTCGGCCAAGCCAAGAAGACACCCAAAAACCATCAAGATCTGGTCCTCCTGTCGATGTAGGCCGCACACCGCAGTCGGGGATGATTCTTTATCTAAGGTGCAGCTCTCAGTCGAAGAAGAATGCCTGAAGATGAACACGAACACCAGATCAAAGCTCTCCAAGTTGGTTTTTCGCATAGGATTTCTAGGGTTTCTTAAGACATCCCAAGGAACCTTATTCGGCCAAAAACGAGTGTTTTTAATAGCATAGGGATGTCGGGATACGCATTAGGGTAGGTTTCCTACAGTTATTGATGGTTTCCTAAACTGGAACCGAAAGAAACGTGGGTGTTACCAAATCTGAAATCGTCACACAGCTGGGAACTTGGCGTCCACACCTGGTGCCGCCAACAAGGGGTTGGCATCCATCGATCTGGACGCCAACTTCCCATGGCCATGCAGTCAGCGGTAGGCATGTTGCCACCAACCTGCAGTTCGGCCAAAACATAGATGTACATCCAAACAGATATACCAATACATCATAAACAGTTTAATGGGTACAGAAATAAGTAGATGTCATATGCACAGAGTTAAACACACAACATATATATATAGGTACACAACGTAATTACATACCACTTGCATAGATTTAAATAACTATACCATGTACTTCAACAATTTGATAATGCATGCACATTTAAATATATTACATGTACAAAATAACTTCATGTGTACTTATAAGATATACAATAATAATTACATACCATATGCACTACATTATTTAAATACACTATGCACCGAATAAATAAATATAATATACACACACAAGAATAACATATATTATACACATGCACATAAGTGAGTAAATATTTATAATATGTACCAAATAAACAATATTAAATGCACAAAATTCGGGGGCCTTACAGTCCCTACCCATGTTCTCTAGGTCCTAGGATTTTATGGGATTTTTCCTCGTGTCCTGGAACCCCCATTCGTCAAGTTTTATGCATTCAGTTTGCACTTCTGCAGACAGGAACTTAACGGCCAGCTTGCTGCCGTTAAGATCCAGAGTTAGCGGCAACATCTTGTGCCGTTAACCCTTGTTGGCGGCAACCCCTGCGCCGTCAAGTTCTTCAGGAATTGTAGTGAGACTGTTTTGATCTTTGTGAATTGTTTGTCGGATTTTTGAGTACCTATGCATGCTGGAAAATTTATATGTGGTCAGGTACAGTCAGTAGGTCATGTCATGAGGAGGTGTCAAATTTCTGTAATTAGTTGTATTTATTAAAATTTCTGTAATGGAATAATGAGCTTGACTTGACCATGATAATTCCTGATTAATTAGATCCATTGTATATTAGGGTTCATAAATTTTCCATGATAGTATGATGACTGATTTCAGATTTTTGAACTGTTAGAACTGACTGTATTGATATGAACCATGTTTAATGAATTTCTTGATGGATATGCCTGAAATCTCTTTTAAATTATAAAATTTGATTTACTGTTCCAAAAAATATGAAAAATTAGGTATGTGACATATGAACTGTGTGAAGCCTGTGGTAAAAGTTTCATGCTATTTTGATAACAGTAGGTATGGTTATTGGTTTAATAGTGATAATTAACCATGATGAGCATGTTTAAATTTAATTTTGTAGAATTCAGTGATTAGCAGCATGATTAGGGCTTTTCTATGATCATTTATCAAAGTAAAGCAGTAAGATTGAATTCTGTAAACTAAAGCATGTGTGTGTGTTTAAGTGCATGTGAATAATGTAAGTGAATGTGATAAAGTGCTTAATGTGTAATTGTGCCGATAGTGACACTGCTACCATAGAGGGCTGTGGAACCGTACTGTAGTAAAGTCTCTACGGGAAGGTTCAATGTGTGTGATATCCTATGGGCATTAGGATGAAATCCTGGAGGTGGACAAGTACCACTGGTTGAGTGGAGAGGGCTTCTCTCGATTCTGCGCAGTTAACCAAGATCCGTCACTGTGTGCCTAGGTGATGGGTATGGGTATGTGAATATGTGTTCTTCTAGTGTGGTTTGGATTATGTGTCACGGCAACTAAGTGTAAAAAAAGTGAAAATAGTGCAATGTGGATGTGTAATTGTGCAATGTGAAATATGAACATAGAGCAGTGATAGTGTAATATGAAAGTGTTAGCATGTGAAAAACGTGATACCATGTGTATTGTGATTTATTACATTAAAACAACAAGCTAAATGTGTAAATAATGTGATAATTGCATGTGAAAAATGGTTAGATATCATGCTAGGTATGTTATTTACCTGTACATTGTTCCATGCTCTAATGGTGTATATTGTGAAGTAAATTAAGTAGATGTGAACCTTTGAATCATGTTGGTACAATGTGTAGAAAACATGCTATAGGTTTTCATATTTAGTTGTTAAGTAACATGAAGCATGTACCATGATTATTCCTAAATGTTTAAAAAGGCTAGCATGTGTATATGATATGTGTAAGGTTGTGTCCTTAGATGCTTGCTGGGTCTTTTAGAAGACTCATCCTTGCTTCGGCGTACAGGTGTGACAGGTACCTCCATTCCTGAGGAGGACATTGAGAGGAGCAACTCCGAGTGCGAGGAGTATTTTCACTCTGTTGGACTTTACTTCATTGTACTTTTCTTTCACTAGTATGTAAACAATGAAATTATGTAATTCATGTGGACAGTGTACTTTATTTGGAATTGTAATTAATGTGGACATTAGATTTTCTTTACTTGCTATATAGATGTGGATATGATGATGATGATGGAATAAGATTAGTTCTTTTATTTCTGCTGTAGGTCTACCCCGTAACCAGCGTCCTTCTGGTAGTCATTGTAGCGCGACATCTTCCTCCTCTTCGGGCACAAGCAGCTTAGCATGCGCTTGAGGTTCAGACGATTTTCCAATTATAAGGCTAGATGATATCGGCAGCAGCAACGACGTCAGCCAGAGGTAGCGGAGTAGTTAGTCTAGTAGGGAGCTGAGCATGGTCAACAAAAAGTGACTTGTTACACTTATGGTCAGCCAAGACACTATAGGAGGGAGTGCTCGATAGTGCGAGGACAGCAGCAGTAGTAGCATCCAGTTCAGGCATAGTTCACTCAGTAGGCACCACCATTTTTGTACCCTCCTCAGCAGCAAGCACCATCATTTTCGCACCCTCCTCAGTAGAGAGCACCACAACCGTAGCAGTGGGACAATACTCGCACAATAGGTGTTCTAGCAGTACCTACAACACCATCAGTACCAGTAGCAGTAGTACCAGCCGCAGTAGCCACAACAGTCGCAGCAGCGAGGGCAACGTAGACGTGGGCTCATGATGGCTCTCACTAGGAAGGAGACTGAGGCATCGAACCTGGTTGTAGGTACGGTGCCTATCCTTGATAGAGCTACTCGTGTTTTGGTAGATCCCGATGCTTCACATTGTTTTGCTTTCGAGGAGTTTTATAAATCGCTTGTCTGTTCCACTTTCAAGAGGCAGTGTGATGTGCTAGTCGAGCTTCCGTCCAGAGGTATTATGCATTCTCTTGGTTACCTTGAGGGTGTCACAGTTGAGATCCAAGGATACCAGTTTCCAGCTAGATTGTATGCTTTGCATCTTTGTGACTTTGATGTCATCCTCGACATGGACTAGTTGGAGGCTCACTTGGTTGTAATGGATTGTCAGTGGACAACCGTGCAATTTGAGATACCTGGAGCACCCGTTCTCTACTTTTGAGGTATCTGGTCTACCCGTCAACACCTCATTTCCTTTTTTAGAGCTCGGAGTTTGATCTGAGATAGTTGTGTGGCGTATCTTGCTTCTGTTCATTTGTCGGAGTCTGGTGAGTTGTTCATTTTAGATGTGCCCATTGTTTGTGAGTTTTCTGATATTTTTCTAGAGGATCTACCTGGGTTGCCGCTTGAGTAAGAGGTAGACTTATCCATTGAGTTGTTGCTGGGGTCGATGCCTTTGTCCAAGGCACCGTATCAGATGGCTCCGGTTGAGTTCCGAGAGTTGAAGCTCCAATTAGAGGAGTTGCTTGAGAAGAGTTTTATTCATCCAAGCTTTTCACTGTGGGGTGGGCCAATTGTTCATGAGAAGAAGGATGGAAACTTGAGATTGTGCATCGACAACAGGTAGTTGAACTAGGTAACAACGAAGAACAAGTATCTGTTGCCTAGGATAGATGATCTGTTCGATCAGTTGCAGTCAGAAATAATGTTTTAGAAGATTGACTTGAGATCCGAGCACTACCAGTTGAGGATCAAGGAGTCAGATATTGGCAGGACAGCTTTCCGCATGCGGTATGGTCACTTTGATTTTGTCGTGATGCCTTTTGGGCTCACTAACACATCAACAACTTTCATGGACCTAATGCATAGAGTGTTCTGCGAGTACTTGGACAGGTTCATGGTTGTGTTTGTGGATGACTTTTTTGTTTACTCGGCTTCAGAGGCAGAGTACGAGGAGCACTTGAGAATCATGTTGGAGACATTGCGGGGTCACCAACTTTATGCCAAGTTCAACAAGTGTGAGTTTTGGCTAAAAAAGGTGCACTTCCTCGGACACGTGATCTCAGGTGCGAGTGTGTCAGTGAACCTTGCCAAGGTGGAGGCAATGTGTCTTGGGAGCAGCCCACCTTGGTGTCAGAGGTTCACAGTTTTCTGCAACTAGCAGGTTACTACAGGAGGTTCATTTATGATTTCTCCAAGATAGCAGAGCCATTGACTAGGTTGATAAGGCATGAGACCAAGTTTTTTGGACAGAGGAGTATGAGTAGAGCTTCCAGGAGCTGAAGAGGAGGTTGACTTCAGCACCAGTGTTGGTTTTACCATCGGACAATGGAGGTTTCATGGTGTACACCGATGCTTCGAGGACAGGTTTGGTCACAGTATTAATACAACATGGTAAGGTAGCCGCCTATGCTTCTAGACAGTTGAAGAAGCAGGAGGAGAACTGTAGAGACCCTGGATTTTATGCCCTGAAAGGCTCCATATCTAGACCTGCCTCTTACGAACAGACCGAAGTTTCACAAGGAATATCTCACACATGTGTCTAGTAGGAATATAAAGACAACCACACTGTATAAAGATACATGATAAATTACATGATCTCATACACATTCATAAAATTACATTGTCCCATTATATTATTACATGTCCAAAGATAAGTACAAAAGTCTGGGGCATACTCCGAGGTGTACAACAAGAGCCAAAGTTCAAACAACTGCTGGTGGTACAGGTTCACCTCCACAAAACCACGCTCACTAAACACCTTAAGGGGAGGGGGTGTAGGGGTGTAAACCTCACAAAGTCACGAGCTTAGCAGGGAAACTCCTCAAAATAACAACATACATAATTCCACGAGTAACAAAAGAAAGCACTAACTAACACAAGTCCACTGGTCAGCTCACATACAATAATTAAAAGGAAACACACCAAAAACTGGAACCTAAACATGCTTTCTAATGAACATAAATAAACCACATACTATTCGCAGGTAAACAACTAATTGATAATAAACACGTACAATTAATGGGAACCACTATAACATCTCGATTAACCAGAAACACACTGCCAACCAGGAGCCACTAAACTCAATAAGCAATAATGAAGATAAACCATTAGAAGAACATTAAAGAAAACGCTAGACCAATTGTAGAACTAAGTGGTACTAAGCCAACGGTACCATACAGACCTGACTACGGAGTCAACCACAAGCTGAGTCAGAAGGAGAGACACTACCACAGGGGTCACGACTACTGGTTCATGATGCCAGTATTCGACCCAGACAAACCAAAATAGAAAACACCCCTCAATCTAGAAGTCGCGGACGTAAGGTCCAACTGCGGCTCCACCACAACACAACGTAAGTCAAAGAACTGTGGAGACCAACCAACACCACTCTGTGACGACACACGCTATAGACCCATGCATGACACACCTCCACGGATTCCGAAGCCCATAGAGTGAGGCTATGGCAACATGGGACTAGTTGGAGACCAGAATGTCTACTGGTGTCTGTTCCCCAACCATGAGCGCGCTACAAGCGATCGAATAGAAAAGCCACACACACCAAAAGTCACTGCCCCAACACAGTCGTATTTCCCTCAGCCGGACAAGATACTCCAAAAATGAGTGAGGGTATTCAGGAAGATGACCCAGACCTCCACGATACACACAGTACAGGGACAACCCCGAGAACACAGGTGCTCGGCTCACAGAGAACCTGGGGTACCTGACTGGAGAGGTATTTTGGAGTAAGCGTCGGACAACAACTAATCACCGGATCATACCTTTAAAGCTTTTCATTCATAGATCATGACAATCCTTACACATTATCGGCTACCAAATCACCTTTAAAATTTTCACCTATAAACTGCGACAATCAACACTAATCATCATCGGCTAATAATCAACTTATCAAAACATATGCTTGCGATCTCTAAGCCAAACATTCATAAACCACAATACTCATACTTATATAACATAATTAACATGATGACCATTAGCTACCAACTAATCATAACCAATCCAATAGTCACTAATTCATGTTTTACTAACATTAACAAGCTTTAGACATCTTAAACAAACATTAAATGTAACGTCACGATCTTTTCGGATCCGTGTTTAATGGTTCTGGTGTGCTGCTCTTGACCAAGAGGTGGTCATTAGGCCTTGGTCGTGGTTTCCATGCGTTGTGTGGGTGTTGTGGGTTGGAGGTTCTAGCACAAACAGTCCACAGGTTCACTGTTTGTGAACATGATGGAGTAGCATGTCACGTTTTAAACGTGACGGTCTTCACCATTACGATTCACTAAACCACCTTAGTGATGCGCGGTGCTGTGGGTTCCGATTGGCGACAGCTAGGGTGGTCGCGTTTAACTTTTAAATGCGATGTCTGCCTCTGTCGTGATTTTGACTGTGGTATTAATTGCTCTGTTTCGCCCAGACAGAGCAGAGAAGCTCTGTCCAGGAAGGGGGAGGCTGATGAGGGGCTTTTTCTGGCGATCCAGCTTCCTGGTGGCTCGTGCGGTGCGGTTTCCACGCGAGGATGGCGTCCAGAGCGTGGACATGCCAGCGACGAGGTGTTCTTCGCGTTCTTCGGGCTCATTCAGTTGGTAGGAAGAATTCCCCTTTGTTTAATTTGTCTTAAATGGTTTAAAGGGGTGGAATCCATGTTGGGGTGGTGTGTGCTATAGTTTAACTTTCATCTATACTATTTTAATAGCCATGTGAATGGAATTCAAATGAGTTTTCTGGTGAAGAATGTGGGTTCGGCCGTTGAGCTGGGCTTACTGTCGTGTTTGAAACGTGACAAGTTCACCGTCGCGTTCATGGTATGAATGTGACGCAATGAGCCGTCGCATTTCTGTTTTCTATTGGAGTGCTATTCCGGTTGGCATGAGCGCGACCATTGGGTCCGTCACGTTCATGACCAGTATCGACGGGTGTTATCGGTTGGCTTGTCGCAACGTATAACGTCATCGTGATTCTTGCTTCGACTGTCAGTTTGACCTGAAGGCGACGTATCAGGTCATCACGATTCTGTCATGACACTGGGCCCTGTTGCGTTTTGATGTGGTCACGTCCGGATAGGTCGTCGCGATTTAAAAGGCGATACCTGTGTCCGTCGCGTTTCAGCTTCCGTGATTTGCTTGTGGTGGCTCGACAGTGAGGTTCTAGTGTGGACCTAGCCCTAGTTATTTGGTGTTATTTAAAGTGGTTTAAGTTATTTAATGTTAGTAAAGCATGTGTAGGGTTAAAGAATTAATGTATGAATAGTTAGTGATTTGTGTTAGGTTTGTTATTATATTAAGTGGTTAATATTCATTGTGGTTTAGTGTCGCTATGAAGGTCGTGAGATGACCAATGATAGGCAAGGTTATTATGCGTTATTGCGGTACATGTATGTGTAAGTGTATGCTTGCTTGGAGGTCATATGGTGACCGGTGATGAGCTAATTATGATACATGTGTACGTGGTTTATGAATAAAGATTTTGAGAATGTATCATGGTTTGCGTGTTTGCCGAGTTTGGAGGTCCGGCGCCTATTCCGATATGCCTCTTCAGTCGGGTACCCCAGGTCTTTGTGAGCCAGGCACGTGTGTTTTTTGTGCTCGGGGCGTGTCCCGGTACGGTGTGTACCATAGAGGTCTGTGTTGTCTTCCTGGACACCCTCACTCCTGTGTTTGAAGTTTTACGTCCAGTAGAGGGAAAGATGACAGTGGGCTGCAACTCGTGTTTGTGGGTGTGTGGTCGCTTGTAGCGCGCTCATGGTTGGAGGACGGACACCAGTAGACATCACTGGTCTTCAGCTAGTCCTGTGTTTCCAGTGTCTCATTATAGGGAGCTCGGGCTGGAGTCTCTAAAGGTGCTAGGAATGGGCCTGCAACTATATGGTCTGCAGGTGTGGTGTTGGTTGGTCTCCACAGTTGATTGACTTTCCGTGATTGTAGAGCGGTAGCTGGACTGAGTGGTCCATGGCTACGAGACTGAGAGGTGGTTCTTGTGTTGTCCGGGTTGGATACTGGCATCATGATCTAGTAGTCCATTCCCGTGTGGTGGCGTCGTTCCTTTCCGACTCGTGCTTTGCCACTAGTTGTTGCTTGTGTGTAGTGACTCACTGGTTGAGGTTTTACCCGTTGTGGTGTGCCTTGGTGGTGGCACAGTTGTGGTTGTGGTACGTCGTGTACCAGTCTTTTTAGGTGTTGAGGGGAACTTGTGTTTTGTAGAGGTCGTATGGTGTGACCTCCCACACATTGTGTTTTACCCTTCTTTGGGTAAGCTTTCGACTGTGGTTTTAGTGCGTGGTGGATTGGCACACTGTTACTAGTCCTGTTACCCTACATGGGTAGTTTGCCTGTGAGACTTGTAGCCTAGGCAATGGTTTGCCTGTGAGGCTTGTGGTCTAGGCCTTTAGTTATTGGGCAGACTAGTGGTGATGTGCTAGTCCTGTTGTTTCCTCTTACTTTCCAAGGATTATGTTAGTTGGTGTGTTTATATTTAATTGCAGCTTATTTATGTTTAATGTGTGCATGTTGTGGTTTGGCTATCGGCGTTACCAGTGAGACCCTTTGGGGTTGAGGTCTCTTTGGTTTCAAGTGTTGTTTTGGGAGGTCCCTGCTGAGCCAGTGACGTTTGAGGCTCACTCCCTTACAGTTCTTTTTAGGTGTTAGCCATGTGTGTGGCTCACAGTGGCGCTGTGGTAGACTTGTACCACCAGCAGTAGAGTTAGTAGTGTTTGCGTGAGCTCGTGCTCCCTCGGGGTATTCCCCAGGTGGTTGTACTTTTCTGTTGGACATGTAATAATGTATTGGGATAGTTGTACTTTGCTGTATAGAGGTATGAGCACATGTACTTTCTTGTGTCTTATACAGTTGCGGTTTTCTTTTTTATTCCTACTGGACACTTGTGCGAGCTATCCCTTGCAAGGCTTCGGTCTGTTCGCAGGAGACGGGTCTCGGTATAGAGCCTTATTGGGCATAAATACCCAGGGCCGTTACAGTTGGTATCCGAGCATGGTCCAGTTAGAATATGAAAAGACATTGAGGCTACAATGTCCTAAGACATGGTTTAATGTCTACTGCTAGTAGTAAGTCTACAGTTTTGTGTGATTTAAAGTGGTTTTCACATGAGTTATTGGCATGTGAAATGTGTATAGGTGTTTGTGAATTTGGCAGTTGTTAGTAGTTGCTGTGAAATGGTGTAGCTTGTAGTGGTATAATTTGTGTGGTTATACCAGTGTGCCAGTCCGTGGTAAAAAGTGTAGTTGTTTAAAGGTTCACAGTTATAGAAATTAAAGAAATTAGTGAGTTCAGTTATGATATTCAGAAAAGGTAAAGTTGTGTTTCGGGAAGGATATGTTTTAATGTGATGAAGTGTTTTGGTGAGGTACAGAGTTAGCAGAGACAGGTGTAAGGTAATGGTGTGATAGAGTGGCAGTGGGAACAGTGTTATCATGTGGAATAGTGTGTGTTAAGGATTGTTAAATGTACGAATTATGATTGAGAACCTTAGTAGAGGAAATTGTTGTGTTTGAGATTTGTGTTAGTAAGTAATAAGTAATAGTTTAGATGGAAATGTGACTAGTGATATGGAAGATTTTGAATGGTTAAGTGAGGTAGCTAAGCTTGATATGAGACATTAGTAAACAGAGGAGCAATGATTTGTGGCAGTCGGATTAAATATGCTTTGTGATTAGAGATGGTTGTAGTAAAGAGCATGGGAATAGTGCTATTGTGAATAATGATGGTAATAGAAAGTTTGATATAAAGATTCGTGTAAGTATGTGCATAGGTGAACAATTGGGTGTAAAAAGAAAGTAAAAGAAGACCAGTGTACAATTAGATTTTTCTAAGAATTTCAAAAGAAAGATATTCACTTGACAAGTGGCAGTTTGTGAAAATTCCACCGAATGATTTGTTAAAGATTGCAATGTTGAAGATAAGATTAGTGATGTTTAGCAGTTATGCACAGTTTGTGGAAAAAGAGAGGTAAGTATGTGTTAGAAAAGTTGAAGTTGGAGTTAAGAATGTTTAGAGTAAGATAGAGCTAGGTGAGTCAGAATAGAAGGAGATGAATCAGTTAAGAAATATCAAGCTGAGTGGAACAACAAGGCAAATGTGACAGGAATTCAAGTAAAGGGTTAATGAAAGGATATTAATGAGTATGTTGTAGCAGTGGTGTTTTTAGTATTTAAGAATAAAGTAGTTATTGCAAAATAGATGGAAAAGTGAATGTTGATATTGTAAAGCAGCAATGTGGAGTAAAGAAATCAGGCAGAGTAAGTTATTGTATTTAAAGAGATTGGGTTCAAGTTCTGACTTTGGCAGTATTTTAGTGAAAAATGATTGCATGTTAAGAAGAGTTATAGTGTAAATGGTACATGAGATTAGCCAAATAGCAGAATAATTAAGAGAAATACTTTACAGAGATGATATTATGTTTAATGCAGTTGGTAGTAAAGTCAAAGTTAAGTGTTATTGACTAGAGAAAGAAAAATATAGCAGATTATGAAATGGATATAATCAGATGGTTCAGAAAGTGTTTAATAAGAGTTTATATGGCAGTGCACAGAAAGTGATTCAGTGAAGCAGAGGTATTCTTCAGTAAAAGTGTAAGGCCCTCAATTTCTATGCATGTTTTAATGTTTTGTTGTTCTGCCCGAAACTCTGCTTAAGGTCAACATCCCTTGACGTTAAGAGCTTGTTGATGGCAACATCGATTGATGCCTATTTCTATTTGACAGCAGCTAAGTGGCCGTTTATTTCTCCGGCTACGTTTGGGATTCTAGATCTGTAACTGTCTCGTTTTCTCCGGAGTCTGATTAGGAAACCCATCCCCAACGGTCAGGACTCTTATGACCTAGGTTTTCCCCGACTCTATTGCCTATTTAACCTAGACATCTCGGTTAGGAGAGGACTTTGGTTCAGAAAAGAGGCTTTCTAGGTTTCGGGGATAGAAAGAGAGAGTTTGAGAGGCTTGATCTGGTGATCTAAAGGCTTCTCCGACAATCTTCTACGTTTGGGAGACTCTACAGAAGGTGGAGGAACTCTCCTAACGACGGAGGATCAACTGCACAAGCATGGAAGTCAGATTAAGGTGAAGAACATCACCTCTTTGGCTTGGCCGAGGAGGGCTTCATCACCAAAAATTCGATCTTCAGAGGTTTTTAGAGAGGCAAGTAACTTAAGGGTTTCATCCCTAGACCTATCATCTAGAGTTTAGGTATTTTTCTGGATTTTTAGTTCGTGTCTTAGACCCCCAAATTCATCATTTTTCTGTGTTCGGTCTGCACTTTTCTGCAGACAGGAGGTTGACGGCAACCTTATTGTCACCAAGTTCTTGAGTTAACAGCAATCGATTGTGCCGTTAACCCACCCTAACGGCAAGCCTCTTGCCGTCAACTTCATCTGGTTTTACAGAATAGTGTTTTCAACCATGTGATGTGATTTTTCGAGGATTTGTGAAGGTATGCATATGTGATAAAATTTTTCTGGTCATATGATCATTAGGTCAAACCATGAATTTCTGTTGAATTTCTAATCATGACTACATATAATAGAATTTCTGTTATGGGGAAATATACATGTTTTGACAGATCTAAATTCAGAATAAATAGATGTGATGTATGATATTGTTATAGGAAATTTTCATGAACTTAGGGTTACTGTATACATGTTTTGAAACTGTTAGATCCGACTGCTCAATGTTTATCATGTCTAATTGAAATATCTTGGTAAATTGCATGAGACTTTGTTAAATGTTAAAAATAATATACTATCTTGAAAATTTTGAAAAATTAACCAAGTGATATGTTCTATGTGTAGAGTTTATGGTTAAAATTGAGACTGTTCTGATATCTGTAGGTAGTGTTTTCAATTGTAAAGGCATTACAAGCCATATTAAGTATGATTGTTCAAGAAATAGTATTTCTAGTGATTAGTAGCATGTTTAGGTACTATTATGCATGTTTTAATACTGTTAGACAGTCATGATAGGTTCTATGATCTGAAATATATGTGTTTGAATGGTATGCATTTGAATGGACCAATAAGTGAATGTAAAATGATGTTAATCATGTGATTAATTGAGATAATGTGATTAAGTGAATGTGTGTCGAAATTGACACTGCTACCATAGAAGGCTATGGAGCCGTACTATAGAAAAGTATCTATGGGAAGGCTCGATGTGTATGTGATATCCTGTGAGCATCAGGATGAAATCCTAGAGGTGGACAAGTACCACGGGTTAGGGTGGAGAGGGCTTCTCCCAGTTTTGCGCAGTTACCAAGATTCGTCACTGTAATGCCTAGGTGATGGGTATGAGTTATGTGATATGTGTGTCCTTCTTTATGGTGGTTCGGACTATGTGTCACGGAAAATAATGTGTAAAGATGTGAAATGTGCAAAGTGTTCATGTGAAAGTGATGTGTTAATGTGTTACAATGTGAAATATTGTAAAACCATGTGATCATGCTATATTTATGTTAAAACAGCAAGAAAAATGTGTGATTATGAGATATCAAAGCATGTGAAAAGTGATAGATATCATGCTAGGTTTGTTAGTAATCATGTGCTTAATTCCATGATCAAGTTAATTGGAAAAATATCGTGAATGAGTTGTATTTGATATCATGATTTAAGCTAAGACTATGCGTAGATAGCATGTTATAGGTTATTCAATTGTACTTGTTTGTTATGACGTGAACCATGTAGTAAGATTACTCTTGTTGTTAAATTGGATAGCATAAATGTTATATGTGTAAGGATGTGCCAATAGGTTACTTGCTTAGTCTTTTGTGAAGACTCATACTTGCTTTAATATACAGGTGAGACAAGTGTCCCTATGGTTGAGAAGAACATTGTGAGGAGCGACTCCGAGCGAAAGGAGTAGCGGAACTTGTGGAGGATTATTGCTAGATTGTACTTTCTTTTACTAGTATGTGGAAAACGATGTTATATGGACTTGTTTAATTATGGACTTTGTTTATTTTCATTGCTACTATATAGACTGTGGGATGTGTGTAATGATGATGGAATAAGAATCTTTTTCATTTCTGTTGTACTTTCCTTTGTTATTTATGTATATCTCTACCTACTATGTTGTGTTGGGTACATGTCCCACTGTGACGGTGCACTTTATATCGATATGGATTGGTATAATAGTACCAATATAAAGAGGGTCGTTACAAAAAGTATTCCACAGTTTGGTGTAAGAATAAAGGCTGATCCGTTAGAGAATAGTGAACAGTTGGGATTATGGTAAAGCTAAAGGTAGAATATGTACAGAATTAGTTGACCAGTTATAATATATGATAAGAGAGTATGGTGTCACAACAGTGAGAATGGATATTTTGGAAGGTTACGGATTTAATGCGATTAGTCAGCTAGAGAGTGTTATTTGTATATGAAGAGCAAGGTATGTCAATAGCGGTATGGCAGAATTCAGAATTTAAATGTGGCACAAACATAATTGAAGTATTAAAGAAAGCAGTTCAGAAATTCAGGTATTTTCTTCCAGTAATGATTAATTAAGTGAGATGATTTGAGAAGTAAGTAAAGTTAGAATTGAGTCCAGCTGGAGTCAGAGTAATAGTAAAAGTGGAAAGTAATAATAAGGGCAGAGTTTGTAGAACATTTTTGCCAAGTATCCGGTGTAATCAGAGTAGCGCAGCGGAAGCATGAAAGATTTAATATTCATAGGTTATCCAAGGTTTGATTGATTGAAGAAAAGTTGAAGGTTTTTGCACAGTTAAAGAAAGAAGCAGTGGTTCTAAGCAAGATATGAGTTAAGGTAGCATGAGCTGAATGGTATGAAGAAACAGAAAATTCAGATATGGTAATTGACTTTCTTTGAGAAATTGACAGTTGAGGATATGAATAAAGATGAGGAAGAATAACAGTTGGCAGCGATAGACAGATAATGGATTGGCACTGAGAAATCTGAGAATTTAAAGAGGGTTTAGCATGGCAGAGCACCTAAGGGTGGGAGTGTATAGTAAAAGGTTTTGAGCAAGTAAAGTGACCCAGAAATAAATGTTGCAAACACAGTCAGGAAAATGTGGAAATGGGTTGAGTCCAAGGAGATAAAGCGCCAACAACAAGGTAGAATTGCCTACAGTTGAAAGGTAAAGAAAGGGCAGATTTCATTAACAGGGCAGAGCAATTGTGAGATGAATGAAACAAAAAGGAAAAGCAAGACAAGTACGAAAATGAACCGATTGGGTCAGTCAATGCAGGATGATTTGAAAGGCAAGTGCAGAGGAAGTGTATTCTTCTTGTTTATGACTGGCTTTATTTCTTTTTAGGTGATAGTCTGGCTTGTCGTGGTTTGTTTATGAATGTTGAAGATGACATTTCTTTTTAGGTGATAGTAATGTAACGTCACGATCTTTTTGAATCCGTGTTTAATGGTTCTGGCGTGGTGCTCTTGACCAATAGGTGGTCATTACGCCTTGGTCGTGGTTTCCGTGAGTTGTGTGGGTGTTGTGGGCCAGAGTTTCTAGCCCAAACAGCCCACAGGCTCACTATTTGTGAACGCGATGGAGCAGCATGTCGCGTTTTAAATGTGACGGTCTTCCCCATTGCGATTCACTAAACTGCCTTAGTGACGAGCGGCGCTATGGTATTAATTGCTCTGTTTCGCCTAGATAGAGCAGAGGAGCTCTATCCAGGCGAAGGGGGAGGCTACTGAGGGGCTTTTTCTGGCGATCCAGCTTCCTGGTGGCTCGTGCGGTGCGGGTTCCACGTGAGGATGGCGTCCGGAGCGTGAACACGCTGGCGATGAGGTGTTCTCCACGTTCTTCGAGCTCGCTCAGTGGTAGGGAGACTTCCTCTTTGTTTAATTTGTCTTAAATGGTTAAAGGGGGTGGAATCCATGTTGGGGTGGTGTGTGCTATAGTGTAATGTTCATCTATACTATTTTAATGGCCATGTGAATGGAATTCGAATGAGTTTTCTGGTGAAGAAGGTGGGTTCGGTCGTTGAGCTGGGCTCACTATCACGTTTGAAACGTGACGGGGTTCACCATCACGTTCATGGTATGAATGCGACGCAGGGAGCCGTCGCGTTTCTGTTTTCGATTGGAGTGTTGTTCTGGTTGGCATGAACGTGACCATTGGGTCCGTCACGTTCATGACCAGTATCGACGAGTGTTATCGGTTGGCTTGTCGTGACGTATTCTTGCTTCGACTATCAGTTTGACCTGAAGGCAACGTATCGGGCCGTCATGATTCTTTCACGACACTGGGCCTTGTCGCATTTTGATTGTAGTCACGTCCATGTTGAGCAGCTATCCTATATAATATTTTTGCTATGACAAAACCTTTTAATATCTTCTAAATATATTTATTGATTTATAAAATAATTTATGAAAATTAATATGACAATATAAAGGCTCTCATATATAATACCATACTTAGCCAAAATTTATGCACACACAAAAATCTAAGTATCAACACTATCACACGAAATTTCCCCAAGTCCACAACGTATACTGTATATCATACTGACTCCGACTTTAGAAAAGTCAAAGTATCGTATCAATTGATGAACAAATGGATAGTACTTCAACTTTGGAGAAGTCGAAGTCTGGCTTGACTCCGACTCCCTAAAAGTCAAAATCTTTATACCGATTGTGTATCAGCTGAAACTTACTCTGACTCTTTAACAGTCGAAGTCGGACTTTACTCCGACTCCTGAAAAGTCGAAGTCTTGTTGATTATGTAACATTGTGGCCGTTCAGATCTGTGTTTATTGGTTCTGGTGTGGTGCTCATGACCAATGTGGGGTCGTTGAGCCCTGGTCATGGTCTCCGTGCATTGTGTGGGTGTTGTGGGCCAGAGGTTTTAGCCCAAACAATCCACAGGTTCACTTGTTGTGAACGCGACAAGGTGGGGCGTCCCGTTTTGAACGTGACGGTCACATGCGTCGTGTTCTCTGCACCACCTTTGTGATGTATGGCATGGAGAGTTTTCAGAAGGTGACAGTTAGGTGCGTCACGTTCTGAAGGCGACAGGATGCTACGTCACGTTCTTGTTTCCGGTTTGGGATAAGTTTGGCCCTCCGGCCAAACAGAGCAGGAAGCTCTGTTTAACTGGGGAGAGGGTTGCTGCAGTGATTTCCAACGATGTCAGCTTTGGAGCTTGTGTTTCGACGTGGTTTTGGCATGTAGAAGCTGCTCGGAGCATGGAGAGCACCGATTGAGCCTCGTTCTGCGAGTTCTTCTTATCGGTAGCAACTTTCCTTGTTTTATTGCATTATTTGATTGATTTGAAGCATGTTTAATGTGTATAGATGTGTAGTTGTCTTTTATGTATAGTGTAATTGATTTGTAGAAGCTTGGTATGCATGGAAATGAGGTTTTGAGCTGGTTTCTGTGTGAAAACCGGAGTGCAGAGTTTCTATCTGAGAAGGCGACAGATCGAGTTGTGGCATTCAGGTCGCGACCCTTGGCCCTGTCGCATTCTGGTTTGTGAACGCGGCCTGTCGAGCCGTCGCGTTCTTAACACGACGGTAGACGCTGTCGCGTTCTGGTGTGTGATTACAGTTTGTTGGGCTGCCGCGTTCTTATCACGACAGTGGCCCCCGTCGCGTTCTTCTATCCAAAATAAGTGGTTGAGCCTTGGGCAATGAGGGTCCTATGTGGACCTAGCTCAGGTCATTTAGGGTATTTTAAGTTGTTCTGAGTTGATTAATGATTAGCAAAGTATGTTTAGGTTAATGGTTATGTGAATCATGTTAAGCATGTTTTAAGAAATATATGTGTGGTTTATGTGCATAGTGGTGTGTTGCTATGGAGGCCATGAGATGGCCAATGATGGGCAAGATTATAATGTGGATTCCGTGTTTAATAGTGTGTAGTTGATTGGAGGTCACATGGTGACCAGTGACGAGCTGATTACGGTTGGTGTATCATGGTATAAGTTTTATGGTTGTGTTATGTAATCAGCATGGTTTGTGTGCTTGCCGAGTTTGGTGGTCCAGCACCTATTCCGGAATGCCTCTCTAGTCGAGTACCCCAGGTTTTGTGTGAGCCAGGCATGTTAGTACTTGAGGCTTGTCCCGGTAATGTGTGTACCATCGAGGTCTGTGTCGTCTTCTTGGACACCCTCACTCTTATGTTTGAGTTGTACGTCTGGCTGAGGGAAAGACGACAGAGGGCAGAGACTCGTGTTTGTGGGTGTGCGGTCGCTTGTAGCGTGCTCGTGGTTGGGGGTACAGACACCAGTAGACGTACTGGGCCCCAGCTAGTCTTGTTTTCCAGTGCCTCATTTTAGGGAGCTTAGGCCAGAGTCCCTAAAGGTGAGAGGCATGGGCCTACAGTTGTGTGTGGTCTGCAGGTGTGGTGTTGGTTGGTCTCCATTGTTCTTTGGTTTTACTATGTGGTTGTGGAGCGGCAGTTGGACCTTTCGTCCGTGACTACAAGACTGAGAGATAGTTTTTGTGTTGTGTTGTCCGGGTTGGATACTGGCGTCATGAACCAGTAGTCTGTTCCCATGTGGTGGCATCGTTCACTCCGACTCGTGCTTTGCAAGCGGTTTTGGCCTGTGAGTGGTGACTCACCGGTTGTGGTTTGACTCGCTGTGGTGTGCCTTGTAGGAGGCACAGTTGTGTTGTGGTTTTGTGTGTGGTGGTGGTTTGTAGTGGTACCTCGGGCTTTAGGTACCTATACCCTATGTGGGTTGTTGGTTGTTGTGGCACGCAGTGTGCTAGCCTTTTCAAGTGTTGAGGTGGTTCAGTTTCTGGAAGTCGCGTTGTGTGACCTTCCATTTGTGGTGTTGTACCTTTGTGTGGGTTGTCCTTCAATGTGTTTTCTATTGTGGGTATTATGGTGGACTAACCTCTGTGGTTAGCCCCGTTATCTCATTGGTTGTTGGCCTGTGTGGCCTTGCTTCACTCATTCGTTTTGTGGGGGACTGGCTCTTTGTTGTAGTCTCATTACCGTCGGTCAAGGGTGGTCTATATGGTTGTGGCGTGGTTCTTTCAGCTGTCGTGGTGGACTGGTGTGTCTACACTAGTCCTGTTGCTTCTTTTATTTCCTGTAAACCGTGACAACTAGTGTGTTCTTATTTAATGCAATTCCGTTACATTTATTGTTAGTACGTTTTACTTCTATAGTGCTTCAGTTAGCATTGCCAGTGAGACCCTTAGGGGTTGAGGACTTGGTTCCATCCTTCAGTTGTTGGTCGTGGTTGTTTTTGGGAGGTTCCTATTGAGCCTATGACTTGTTGAGGATCACTCCCCTACAGTTCTTTTCAGGGCTTGCCGTGTGTTTGGCTTGCAGCAGCGTTGTGGTAGACTTGTACCACCAGTAGATGAGTTGTAGTTGTGTTCAATGTGAGCTTTGCTCCCTCAGGGTATGCCCCAGGTAGTTGTACTTTTCTCTTAGACATGTAATAATGTATTGGGACAATGTAATTGTGGAAATGAGTATAAACTTGTACTTTTTTGTATATTATACTCTCATGGTTGCCTTTTTTATTCTTACTGGACACTTGTGTGTGATATCCCTTCCGAGACTCCCGTCCGATCGTGGGAGGCGGACTTGGATATGGAGCCTTATTGGGCATAAATATCCAGGGTCGCTACAGTTGGTATCAGTGCATGGTCCAGTTAGAATATGAAAAGACATTGAGGTTACAATGTCCCAAGACATGGTTTAATGTCCACTGCTGGTAGTAAGTCTGCAGTTTTGTGTGATTTTAATGTGGTTTTTACGTGAGTTTTTGTCATGTGGATTCGGAGCCTATGTTTGCCAGAATGACAGATGTTAGTGATGGCAGAGAAATGGTGTGGTTGGTAATGGTATAGTTGCTTGAGTTATGCTAGTAAGTTGGGCTATTGTAGAAAGGTATGATTGTGTAGAGGTTTTCAGTTGTGGAAAATTAAGGGAATTAGTAAGTTTAGTTGTGATAATTAGTAAAGATAGAGTTCTGTTCTGAGAAAAGATATGATGAAAGTGTTTTAACAAGGTAGAGAATTAGCAGAGACAGGTATAAGGTAATGATTGTGGATATGTATAAGAGGAAGTTATTGCAGAGATAATTGTGTGATAGAGTTACAGTGGGAACAGTACTGCAGTGTGGAATAGTGGATGTTAAAGATTGTTAGATGAAAGGATTGTGATTGAGAAATTCAGCAGAGGTAATTGATATGTTGAGATTATGTTAATAAGTGTTAAGAAGTTGTTTGGATGATAATGTGGTTAGTGATATGGAAGATTTTGAATGGTTAAGGGACCAGATCAGTTTTAGAAAAGGTATTAGTAAGCAGAGGAGCTGTAGCAACTCTGATTTTAAATCGTAAATAAAATAAAAATTAAATTAAATAAATGTGATAAATAGAATTAAATTAGAATAAAGAGGGAATAAATGGGAATTAAATCAAAACCCATTAAGCTAATTAGGAATAGGTTGTACTAGTGGTCCAAACAAAATAGAATGGGCCCAAATGTGAAGAGCTCATCATAGGATGTGAGCTAATTAAGTGAAATTCGTACTAAAAAATAGTAATAATTAGTAAAAGGGTTAAGATAAATATTAAATGACCTATATCCTAAAAAGGAGTCCTAGACTTACCCTAACCTTTTACATGAAATTAACCCTCTCCTTAATCCTATTAGGTAGATAAAGGAAAGAAATAGGGAGAAAATATGGAAATTCGGAGTTTAAGGGAATGAGGAGTTTTAGAAGGTTAGGACTCTTGTAGCAACCCAATACAGCCCTAATTCGTCTCTACCAAGCCTCATTTCATTGCTGGAGCTATGGAGAACGAAGGGAGAAGGCTGAGGACGAGGAGCAGGAGAGGAAGGAGCTTGGATCAAGGGATTTCTTCTTCTTCGTCGTCATCAACCCTAAGTTTTCATAACAGCACAAAAAGATAGGCAATCTCTCAAGCACAAATCGATTAACTTCGGCCATAGGTAGCCCATACATCCATCTATCGAAGCCCCATGATTTCTTATTTTTCGTTGCTCCATAAGGGAGTATTAAATGCCCTAAACTCTATCATCTCCATGTACTCGAAC
>JACBKR010003612.1:0-28368 GCA_014218235.1 Colocasia esculenta
AGTAGAGAGCAAGTTATGGAAGGTAGAGTATGATTTCTCTCTCCTCTCTCAAAGCTTGAGCATATGGACGTCCAGCCTCTCCCCCCCTTGTTCAGAGGGACCAAGGGGGAGTTATATAGACAGTGAGCTCGGGGGTTGAGAGCATTGGATGCTCAAGTGTGAAGAAACACACTTGCATATGTGGCACTCCATGTGTTTAAGCTCCAACCAATAGGGGGAGGCCAAATGGGATTTTTACTGGGTCAAGGGACTGCCAAGGTGGCCCATATACCCGTTGGGAACGGCCCCATGCGTTGCATGGCCGAGGCAAGGGGGCTAGTGGGCTGGAATCTCGGGTTAGTTGCGCAGACCAGGTAAACGCTCTAGACGTCCAGGGATCAGGCCGCCAACACCATGCAGACGTCCATCGCGATGGACGCCAAGATGGGTCAACGTCCAGGGGGCTTGACGCCAACAAGCAGTAGGCGGCAGTCGATGCTGCCGTCTACATGGAATCCGAGGCCAGTCAACAAACGGTCAAACAAGCTTAATGGGCCAAATTGCCTTGCGGAAAACGGGCCAAATCTCGCGTCTACAGCAGCGGGAAGAGCTACAGACGCAGCGGGTACAGCTACAGGCGCAGCAGGTACAGATAGAGACGCAGCGGCTACAGCTACAGACACAGTTCAGCGATATGGTTCAGCAGTTCATGTCAATAATGCAGGGAGTACGCCCCACACAGCCAGCAGCTCAGGTCAGTATTAGTATTAATTTCATATACTTAGGATTGGGCCGGGCATCCAACACGACCGGGTGGGTTAAAGTAACGTGTAGAAACTGACGGAATCCAATTTGGATCGCCGGATTGGGTTGGGCATTCAAAGGACCGATCTAAAAACACGGTCAACCATATATAAATGGTTAAAACACGCAACCCGGGGGTCCAAAATCCCAAATAGGGATCGGATCGGCGTGCCGTTTTCTCCGACACGACCGGATGGGTTAAAGTGACGTGTGGGAACTGACGGAATCCAATTTGGATCTCCGGATTGGGTTGGGCATTCAAAGGACGGATCTAAAAACACCCAAGTATATATAAAAGGTTAAAACACACAACCCGGGGGTCCAAAATCCCAAATAGGATCGGATCGACGTGCCGTTTTCTCCGACACGACCGAGTGGGTTAAAGTGACGTGTGGGAACTGACAGAATCCAATTTGGATCTCCGGATTGGGTTGGGCATTCAAAAGACGGATCTAAAAACACCCAAGTATATATAAAAGGTTAAAACACACAACCCGGGGGTCCAAAATCCCAAATAGGGATCGGATCGACGTGCCGTTTTCTCCGACACGACCGGGTGGGTTAAAGTGACGTGTGGGAACTGACGGAATCCAATTTGGATCCCCGGATTGGGTTGGGCATTCAAAAGACGGATCTAAAAACACCCAAGTATATATAAAGCGTCAAAACACACAACCCGGGGGTCCAAAATCCCAAATAGGGATCGGATCGACGTGCCGTTTTCTCCGACACGACCGGGTGGGTTAAAGTGACGTGTAGAAACTGACGGAATCCAATTTGGATCCCCGGATTGGGTTGGGCATTCAAAGGACGGATCTAAAAACACGGCAATCATATATAAATGGTCAAAACACGCAACCCGGGGGTCCAAAATCCCAAATAGGGATCGGATCGGCGTGCTGTTTTCTCCGACACGACCGGGTGGGTTAAAGTGACGTGTGGGAACTGACGGAATCCAATTTGGATCCCCGGATTGGGTTGGGCATTCAAAGGACGGATCCAAAAACACGGCCAAGCATATATAAATGGTCAAAACACGCAACCCGGGGGTCCAAAATCCCAAATAGGGATCGGATCGGCGTGCCGTTTTCTCCGACACGACCGGGTGGGTTAAAGTGACGTGTGGGAACTGACGGAATCCAATTTGGATCCCCGGATTTGGTTGGGCATTCAAAGGACGGATCTAAAAACACGCAAGTATATATAAAGCGTCAAAACACACAACCCGGGGGTCCAAAATCCCAAATAGGGATCGGATCGACGTGCCGTTTTCTCCGACACGACCGGGTGGGTTAAAGTGACGTGTAGAAACTGACGGAATCCAATTTGGATCCCCGGATTGGGTTGGGCATTCAAAGGACGGATCTAAAAACACGGCCAAGCATATATAAATGGTCAAAACACGCAACCCGGGGGTCCAAAATCCCAAATAGGGATCGGATCGGCGTGCCGTTTTCTCCGACACGACGGGTGGGTTAAAGTGACGTGTGTGAACTGACGGAATCCAATTTGGATCCCCGGATTGGGTTGGGCATTCAAAGGACGGATCTAAAAAAACGGCCAAGCATATATAAATGGTCAAAACACGCAACCCGGGGGTCCAAAATCCCAAATAGGGATCGGATCGGCGTGCCGTTTTCTCCGACACGACCGGGTGGGTTAAAGTGACGTGTGGGAACTGACGGAATCCAATTTGAATCCCCGGATTGGGTTGGGCATTCAAAGGACGGATCTAAAAAACACCAAAGTATATATAAAGCGTCAAAACACACAACCCGGGGGTCCAAAATCCCAAATAGGGATCGGATCGACGTGCCGTTTTCTCCGACACGACCGGGTGGGTTAAAGTGACGTGTAGAAACTAACGGAATCCAATTTGGATCCCCGGATTGGGTTGGGCATTCAAAGGACGGATCTAAAAACACGGCCAAGCATATATAAATGGTCAAAACACGCAACCCGGGGGTCCAAAATCCCAAATAGGGATCGGATCGGCGTGCCGTTTTCTCCGACACGACCGGGTGGTTAAAGTGACGTGTGGGAACTGACGGAATCCAATTTGGATCCCCGGATTGGGTCGGACGTTCAATTGACGGATCTAAAAACACCCAAGTATATTTAAAGCGTCAAAACACAACCCGGGGGTCCAAAATCCCAAATAGGGATCGGATCGGCGTGCCGTTTTCTCCGACACGACCGGGTGGGTTAAAGTGACGTGTGGGAACTGACGGAATCCAATTTGGATCCCCGGATTGGGTTGGGCATTCAAAGGACGGATCTAAAAACACCCAAGTATATATAAAGCGTCAAAACACAACCCGGGGGTCCAAAATCCAAATAGGGATCGGATCGACGTGCCGTTTTCTCCGACACGACCGGGTGGGTTAAAGTGACGTGTAGAAACTGACGGAATCCAATTTGGATCCCTGGATTGGGTTGGGCATTCAAAGGACGGATCTAAAAACACGGCCAAGCATATATAAATGGTCAAAACACGCAACCCGGGGGTCCAAAATCCCAAATAGGGATCGGATCGGTGTGCCCGTTTCTCCGACACGACCGGGTGGGTTAAAGTGACGTGTGGGAACTGACGGAATCCAATTGGATCCCCGGATTGGGTCGGACGTTCAATTGACGGATCTAAAAACACCCAAGTATATTTAAAGCGTCAAAACACAACCGGGGGTCCAAAATCCCAAATAGGGATCGGATCGGCGTGCCGTTTTCTCCGACACGACCGGGTGGGTTAAAGTGACGTGTGGGAACTGACGGAATCCAATTTGGATCCCCGGATTGGGTTGGGCATTCAAAGGACGGATCTAAAAACACCCAAGTATATATAAAGCGTCAAAACACACAACCCGGGGGTCCAAAATCCCAAATAGGGATCGGATCGACGTGCCGTTTTCTCCGACACGAGGTGTGGTTAAAGTGACGTGTAGAAACTGACGGAATCCAATTTGGATCCCCGGATTGGGTTGGGCATTCAAAGGACGGATCTAAAAACAAGCCAAGGTATATAAATGGTCAAAACACGCAACCCGGGGGTCCAAAATCCCAAATAGGGATCGGATCGGTGTGCCATTTTCTACGACACGACCGGTGGGTTAAAGTGACGTGTGGGAACTGACGGAATCCAATTTGGATCCCCGGATTGGGTTGGGCATTCAAAGGACGGATCTAAAAACACGGCCAAGCATATATAAATGGTCAAAACACGCAACCCGGGGGTCCAAAATCCCAAATAGGGATCGGATCGGCGTGCCGTTTTCTCCGACACGACCGGGTGGGTTAAAGTGACGTGTGGGAACTGACGGAATCCAATTGGATCCCCGGATTGGGTCGGACGTTCAATTGACGGATCTAAAAAACACCCAAGTATATTTAAAGCGTCAAAACACAACCCGGGGGTCCAAAATCCCAAATAGGGATCGGATCGGCGTGCCGTTTTCTCCGACACGACCGGGTGGGTTAAAGTGACGTGTGGGAACTGACGGAATCCAATTGGATCCCCGGATTGGGTTGGGCATTCAAAGGACGGATCTAAAAACACCCAAGTATATATAAAGCGTCAAAACACACAACCCGGGGGTCCAAAATCCCAAATAGGGATCGGATCGACGTGCCGTTTTCTCCGACACGACCGGGTGGGTTAAAGTGACGTGTAGAAACTGACGGAATCCAATTTGGATCCCCGGATTGGGTTGGGCATTCAAAGGACGGATCTAAAAACACGGCCAAGCATATATAAATGGTCAAAAACGCAACCCGGGGGTCCAAAATCCCAAATAGGGATCGGATCGGTGTGCCATTTTCTACGACACGACCGGGTGGGTTAAAGTGACGTGTGGGAACTGACGGAATCCAATTTGGATCCCCGGATTGGGTTGGGCATTCAAAGGACGGATCTAAAAACACGGCCAAGCATATATAAATGGTCAAAACACGCAACCCGGGGGTCCAAAATCCCAAATAGGGATCGGATCGGCGTGCCGTTTTCTCCGACACGACCGGGTGGGTTAAAGTGACGTGTGGGAACTGACGGAATCCAATTTGGATCCCCGGATTGGGTTGGGCATTCAAAGGACGGATCTAAAAACACCCAAGTATATAAAGCGTCAAAACACACAACCTGGGGGTCCAAAATCCCAAATAGGGATCGGATCGACGTGCCGTTTTCTCCGACACGACCGGGTGGGTTAAAGTGACGTGTAGAAACTGACGGAATCCAATTTGGATCCGGATTAGGTTGGGCATTCAAAGGACGGATCTAAAAACACGGCCAAGCATATATAAATGGTCAAAACACGCAACCCGGGGGTCCAAAATCCCAAATAGGGATCGGATCGGCGTGCCGTTTTCTCCGACACGACCGGGTGGGTTAAAGTGACGTGTGGGAACTGACGGAATCCAATTTGGATCCCCGGATGGGGTCGGACGTTCAATTGACGGATCTAAAAAAACACCAAGTATATTTAAAGCGTCAAAAACAACCCGGGGGTCCAAAATCCCAAATAGGGATCGGATCGGCGTGCCGTTTTCTCCGACACGACCGGGTGGGTTAAAGTGACGTGTGGGAACTGACGGAATCCAATTTGGATCCCCGGATTGGGTTGGGCATTCAAAGGACGAATCTAAAAACACCCAAGTATATATAAAGCGTCAAAACACACAACCGGGGGTCCAAAATCCCAAATAGGGATCGGATCGACGTGCCGTTTTCTCCGACACGACCAGGTGGGTTAAAGTGACGTGTAGAAACTGACGGAATCCAATTTGGACCCCCGGATTGGGTTGGGCATTCAAAGGACGGATCTAAAAACACCCAAGAAAATGATGGATCTAAAAATATTATTGTATTAAGTTTGAGAAATAATCACATGTTTTAAATTTCATTTTTGAAAATACTGTATTTCTTTTATTTATTATTAATGTTTCTCATTTTAATTTGTTTTAATATAGGATCTAGCTCCAGACGATGACGAGGCAGGGACAGCAGACGATCCAGCAGATCTATGTTGATTTTTGTATTCATTATGCTATATGATTTATATTATTGTATCTTATGATTTTTGTTGATTGTTAGTATTTGTTAAATTTATGAATATTGTAGCAGGTTTGACATTGTAGCAATGTATTTTTATTTGTTTATTAAAAAAAATATGTGTATTTTCCGACAGATTTTCCGACGGCTACGTTTCCGTCGGAAAGTGTAAATTACCGACGGAAAAATACCGTCGGTAATGCCGTCGGACAATACTGACGGATTGGCCGACGGATAAGCATCCGTCGGAACTGATAATTACCGACGGCAAAATACCGTCGGCACGTCCGTCCGCAAAATACTGACGGATTGGCCGACGGATAAGTATCCGTTGGAAAATATACATTACCGACGGTAAAGACCGTCGGTACTTCGGTCGGCAAATACTGACGCCTTTACCGACGGATGAAATCTGTCGGAGGTTTCGACCGAATTCCGACGAAATTTTCATCCGTCGAAAAGTTCTGACCAATTATTCCGACGGAAAGTTTCCGACGAGTGTTGGACGGAAAGCGGTCGGAAGGCGCCTTTTCCGACGGAATACCGACGGATTTCGACGGATTCAGTCCGTCGGTAATCCCGCTTTTTCTTGTAGTGTTTGTCACTGGAAGAGACCTATTTGTCACTGATTTTCATCTATTTGTCACTAATTTTCGTCCATTTGTCACTTGGAGTCAAGTGTCTTTTGTCACTGGGAATCTTCTATTTGTCACTGGAAGAGACCTATTTGTCACTGGTTTCTTCTATTTGTCACTAGTTCTCGTCCATTTGTCACTTGGAGTTCATACTTTTTTTGTCACTGGGAATCTTCTATTGTCACTGGAATCTCCTATTTGTCACTAGAAGGGACCTATTTGTCACTGGTTTTCATCTATTTGTCGCTAGTTCGTCCATTTGTCACTTGGAGTTAAGTGTCTTTTGTCACTGAGAATTTTCTATTTGTCACTGGGAATCTTCTATTTGTCACTGGAAGAGACCTATTTGTCACTGGTTTTCATCTATTTGTCACTAGTTTTCGTCCATTTGTCACTTGGAGTGAAGTGTCTTTTGTCACTGGGAATCTTCTATTTGTCACTGGGAATCTTCTATTTGTCACTGGAAGAGACCTATTTGTCACTGGTTTTTTCTATTTGTCACTACTTTTCCTCCATTTGTCACTTGGAGTTCATGTTTTTTTTGTCACTGGGAATCTTCTATTTGTCACTGGAATCTCCTATTTGTCACTAGAAGGGACCTATTTGTCACTGGTTTTCATCTATTTGTCACTAGTTTTCGTCCATTTGTCACTTGGAGTCAAGTGTCTTTTGTCACTGGGAATCTTCTATTTGTCACTGGGAATCTTCTATTTGTCACTGGAAGAGACCTATTTGTCACTAGTTTCTATTTGTCACTACTTTTCCTCCATTTGTCACTTGGAGTTCATATTTTTTTTGTCACTGGAAATCTTCTATTTGTCACTGGAATCTCCTATTTGTCACTGGAAGGGACCTATTTGTCACTGGTTTCTTCTATTTGTCACTACTTTTCCTCCATTTGTCACTTGGAGTTCATTTGTCTTTGTCACTAGGAATCCTTCTATTTGTCACTGGAAGGGACCTATTTGTCACTGGTTTTCATCTATTTGTCACTACTTTTCCTCCATTTGTCACTTGAAGAAATTAAATTATAAATTAATTAATCTATTATATCATATCATATAAATATCCCATTCTACCCTCACGTAAACCCTAAGCCCCAACACCCCTTTACGTTTCACACATCATCGGCCCTGTCAGCCCCGCCCCATTCACCATCTAGGTTTTCAGCGAACCTTGTCCAGGAAACCTGCTCCGGTGGCTTGGGAGCCTTTGTTGCACCTCCTTTGGCTGTCCTGCTCAGGTAATCCTTCTGCTCCCATTTCCCCTGCTCCCGTTCCCACTCCCGTGCGACCCCTCTGGTGGCGCATGCTTATGCTTCTGCGATGGATGTTTCGTTCTCTGAGTCAGCTATTTTGTTGTTTTTTTTTTCTTTTTTACAGCGGTGGGTGACAGGGTAGACTGTGGCAAGGTAGACTGGAAGATATGGATCGTATTCCTGGAATTTTTACATTCAAGAATGATGCGTATGTAATTCCTATGCATAGAGGTATGGAACTTTGTAGCATACTTAATGATGTTTGCAGAAGGTGGACACTTGTGAAAGATGAAGTGGAATTAAAATGCCACATTCCGGAGATGAGTAACTCATTCATGAAATTGTTAAGTGGAGATGATATTGATAGAATAATTGACATGCATGAAATCCTCAGAAAAAAATTGATTAACATCGATGTTAATGTGTCCTACTCGAAGGAGATTGTAACATTCAGGTCAGCAAATCTTTGAACTTTTGAAATGTTGTAGCTATTTGGTTTTAACAAAAGTCATATTTATGTGGTATCAAATTATTTGCAGAGCATTTGGCAAGCAATCTTCTGGCAAAATGGGGAGTCCAAGCCAGTCTCCCATTTCACCTCCAGCAATGAGATGTATGAGAGGACATGGTTATTGCACTGTCAGAACTAGCAAAACAGAAAGAAATCCAAACAGAAAATTCTACACATGCAAGGTAAGATTAACAGTTTTTAATGTATAACATCACATGGTATTACATGACATAATATTTCTTGTGGTCTTTTATAGGATGCGAAATGTGATTTTTTCATGTGATGTGATGAAGTGCAAAATTTTGTGGATTCACAAATAACTTGCGGGAAAGATGAGAACGTGAAAACTCTAGAATATCGAGTTGCCAGATTGGAGGATGATCGCAAGGATTTAAATTGCATTGTAAACAAAACTAAAATGGTTGTAAAGGTTTTACCAGAGGCATTTTCATATTTGAACATTGTGGATGGGGATGATGGGAGTGAGAGTGACTAATAATTGTGGATGTTATTTTTTTTATTTAAGTTTCTAGTTATAACATAACAATTAATGGTTCAAATATAACCATGCATTACAATGACAAATGCACGATTGTATAACACATGATGGTTCAAATAGTATCATGCACAATAAACATAGTGACAACTGTAACAAGTACGTACATAACAGAAAATTGTTCTTTTACAAAGAAGTTTAGAAGTCATTGTGTTGCAAAGAATGATACTTCACCAACTTGGTCATGGTTTACAGCAGTGTGTGTTTGAATGCACTTCTTGGAAGCTTTGCTTCGTTTTCTAATTTTCTCAAGGGCAGATGGTATCCGTTTCTCACATTTTCTTCCTTTTGTTGATGCTCTTCGTGGATCTTGTACATGACAATTCGATGTAGAATCTATTATTATGTTCGATTGGATAGACAACCCATTCATGGACTCCATTACTCTCCCAAGAATGTTTGGTATTTCAGCTACTGCAATATCATAAGCTTCCTCTGAGCAAGAAGCTGCTTCAGCCACCTTCATGAATCTGAATATCAAGTTGGTGTACCGGGATGATGAACATTTCTTCTCTTCCTTTTGAACATCAAATGACTGACATGCATGTCTATACCTCATATCTTTGCACCATCTTTGCAAGAAGTACTTGTTTGGTGTACTGTCAATTCCTACATATTGCAATGCTAGTAAGGCATGTCAGCATAAGAACCCCTTAAATTCAAAGGATTTACAAGAGCATTCCACTTCTTTTTCCTGCTTTTGACAATTGACAGTGTATTCTTTTTGCATCTCCATACATATACCTTTCAATTAACACGTTCAAATGACTTTACTCTCAATGTCAACTTACTTTCATCTTCACAAATACGCTGTGGGTGACAAGCAGCGACCTCTATCAATTCTTGCTGGAATTTTTGAAATATAGACCTAGTACATATTGCGGCTGCTTGTTTCTCAAATGGGGAACAAGTTTTCAGATATGCTTCTGTATCCATGGACTTCAAATCTGCTTTGTTTTCTGCATCAAACCTGCTTTCAAGTGCCACTGTGTATTTCACAATGAACTCAGATAAGGTAGTTTTTGCTGTGACAAATCCATCAAAAAAATGATTTATACTCTCACTTCGTTGAGAGGTAGACATACTACAAGCATAAAACAATGTAAATATAACAGATAAAGCAAATAAAAATAGACAATACTAGTGAATAATAACTTACCAGCAAAGAATGTGTCCTTCAAAAAAATAGGTGCCCACTTTCTACGGCATTCATACAAACTTTTCAGCCATTCATTTTGCATGGCAATTCATACTTTGTTATCAATTCATCCCACTTTTCTTCAAAATCAAAGGTGGACGATGTGTCATAAATGCAACTTTAGAAGTCATTCATGAAGTGTGGATTGGAGACGCATATATGGCCAATTTTTTCCGGTACCTTTTTCATTATATGCCAAAGACAAAAATGATGTCGTGCCGTTGGAAACACTTGAGCTACTGTAGCCTCCATAGCCTTGTCTTGATCTGTGATGATTGCCTTGGGGTGAATGCCACCATTTGCTTCTAGCCAACAATTAAAGAGCCATACAAAACTTTCAATTTTCTCATTGCTTAGTAGTGCACATCCCAAAAGAATAGACTGACCATGATGATTTACTCCCACAAATGGTGCAAATGGCATTTGATATGTGTTTGTCAAGTATGTTGTATCGAAACAGATGACATCCGCAAAGTATGTACAAGATGTTCTAGACCTACCATCAATTCAAAACACATTCCTTAATGTACCATTGTCATTAACCGCTACAGTGTAAAAGAATGTTGGATCCCTAACTTGCATTGCCTGAAAATGGTTTATCATTGTCTTTGCATCACCCTCCTTCAATTGTGTTTGCCTTTCTTTATCAAGAAAGTTTCTACAGTCCTTCTCTGTCCACTCCAACTGTCGGATGCCCCCTTTCTTTTTGCCATGGCCGAAACAATATTGGATGTGGAAATACCAACACTACGCATGTTCAGAATCTCAGCTTTCTCCGGGGTGCAAATTTTACGATGAGATCTCAAATACATAGCAGCTGTAGGATGAAGAATGTGATTATGCTCCAAAATTACATCATACATTATGTACGTGTTGTGTCTTTGTCATATCTAACCCCACCGATGCCGTACATCCAATCTTAGAAGAATCTCTGTGACTTATCGTTTCTTTGCCCCTTCTAGATTGACCACAACGATGACAACTGAACCTCTTGTAAATAAACACATCATTCTTTCTTCTACCGTCAGTGATTGTCATGCCAAATCCTACTCGTTTTGCATAGGCATTGTAGAATTTTTGTGTATCTGAAATAGTTTGGAAAATCATGCCCTCCAAAGGTTCCAAATTTTCTGATTCTCCCTTATCATTATTCAAATCATCCTCTACTTCGGGTGCTGCCAAAGCATTGAAAGAATAATAAAACAAGTTTAGAATTATTCCAGTGTCAAATAGGTTAACATCAGTCACAAAATAGAAAGATTTTGAGTGACAAATACATTCCTTTCAGTGACACATAGAAAGCAACCAGTGCCAAATACATTACTTTGAGTGACAAATACAAAGATTCTAGTGACAAAGAGAAAGAATTCTAGTGACAAATAAACAGATTGCAGTGACAAATAGGACCAGACTGGTGACAAATAGGACCAGACCAGTGACAAATACTTCCAGACCAGTGACAAATACATCCAGACCAGTGACAAATAGAAAGATTCATGTGACAAAGACTAAAAAATTGCAGTGACAAATAGGACCAGATCAGTGACAAATACATCCAGACCAGTGACAAATAGAAAGATTCATGTGACAAATAGAAGATTCCCAGTGACAAAGACACATGACCTCCAAGTGACAAATGGACGAAAACTAGTGACAAATAGATGAAAACCAGTGACAAATAGGTCCCTTCCATTGACAAATAGATGATTCCCAGTGACAAATAGAAGATTCCCAGTGACAAAGACACATGAACTCCAAGTGACAAATGGAGGAAAACTAGTGATAAATATAAGAAAACCAGTGACAAATAGGTCCCTTCCAGTGACAAATAGGAGATTCCAGTGACAGACAAATCAACTCCAAGTGACAAATGGATGAAAACTAGTGACAAATAGAAGAAAACCAGTGACAAATAGAAAGATTCCTGTGACAAAGACTCAAGAATTGCAGTGACAAATAGGACCAGACCAGTGACAAATACATCCAGACCAGTGACAAATAGAAAGATTCATGTGACAAAGACTCAAAATTGTAGTGACAAATAAGACCAGACCAGTGACAAATACATCCAGACCAGTGACAAATACATGCAGACCAGTGACAAATAGAAAGATTCATGTGGCAGACTCAAGAATTGCAGTGACAAATAGAAACATTCCACTGACAAATACATACAGACCAGTGACAAATACATTCCTTTAGTGACAAATATAAATATTTAAAAAAACAATAGAAGAATTTTACAAACAATAAAAGAAGTACAAATGACAGTCACAAACAGATACATATCCACTTACAATTGCAGACATGTGCAACATCCTTATTCTCTAAATCTGGGCATCCCAGCACTAGTTCGTTAACTTCGTCATTTCTCTCATGTTCAACATCATTGTTCTCTAAATCAGGGCTTGCAGGCACTGATCTTATTTCGTTAACATCGTCAATAATGTCATGTATAACAGATCTCACTGGTTCTTCAGAAGGTCCTCCAAGAGTTTGTTGTGCTTCTACATTTTCTTCCGGAGGTACTTCTGGGCTCTGATAGAGTACTTCTGCTCTCTTGTCATCGTTACTTGCATGCAGTGGACCATGTGCCGTCGGGACGTAATGCATGAACGACGTTGTGTATGGCGTCATGAAGGGGTATAACAATGGCCTATTTATCATCTGATAAGGTGGCATAAATGGTATACCTACCGGCCTACTTATCTGATAAGGTGGCATAAATGGTGGTGGCATCACTCCCGCCGGCACAGTACACTGCATCTTCAAATTCTCCCCAGAGCTGGACTGACCTGTAATCTGCATGGCGTTACTCTTCTTAGTAGTCATGGATGAAGAAGACAGAACGAGGAAGATCACTGGATTTGCAGAGAGGATGGTAGATGTTTCGTGGGAGAGGAAGGTTGTAAATTTCGTGGGGATGTTGCAATGGAGGAGACTCTTCTCTCAGATTTTTTCACACAAAAGGCAGGAAGGGCAAAATTGGGTTTAAAAATTGAGAAGGAAGCGCAATCGCGGTTTCGTGACGCGGCGATTTCATGATGAAACGTCTCGGGAAGCCGCAACGCAGGCGACGAGCATTAATGGCGTATGACGTGGCTCCCTTGCAACGTGGGCGAATGAGAAGCCACCCGGCGAATCCAACATGGCGTTTTTGACCGTATGAACGTGTACAAAGCATTTCTCTTTTTTTTTGGTTGTATTGCGCGAAAAACCCAACGCGCGTCCCACCCCACCCATCGGCGTGTCCACTGCGCTAGGCGCAGGGACGCAGACAGGTTATACACGTTATATATATATATATATATATATATTATATATATATATATATATATATATATAATATATATGGCGATTGTAGATGTCCGGCATAAAGATATGCAAAAAGGAAAGAATCACAAGGGGTCTTAGGATGGTGATCTCAGAAAAAAATTTCCAATACTTAAGTTAGATAAAGACAAGAGTTAGAGTAAGAGAGTGAGGGATTTGAGATCGCTCTATAAGTTGAATATAGAATTTTACATCTCTAGCCAAAAAAATTCTTCTGAAATTTATTATAGTGGTCTAATCTCCCCACAATTCTATGCGATGTGGCTGCAATTAATTATGACCATAGTTGTGGGCGTAATTGCGATGTAGTGGCCCTCATGGACTTTTATACCTGCTACAAGGAATGTGGGTAGTAAATATATCAATCATGGGCAACCCATTATTATCTTCTTTAAGACAATTACCATCTTCCACTAATCGTCGATCTTGTGAGATCCATTGACTTTATATCAAGGAAAAAGTGTCTACCACTTCACTTCCACCAAATTAATGATCTATCGAGCTAAGTACTCTCCAGACTATAGGATGCCAAGATAAGGTCTGTTGGGTTAGGACTTGTCAGGATAAAGTATAAAATGTGGGTTGACCTAACTCCCTACTCTAGCATGTGTCTAGCCATTATCTTGGGGGCTACACTGCCGCCTCAGGCTATCCACTGACATTAATGTCGGGATAAGGACCCTCTTTAGGGTAGTAGATCAGGTGTTCACATCACTTTATGAGTCTTGTTTGATAATTGGATTTTAGTAGGCAGACCTTGTTCGATAACTGAGCTGTCACTTGTTGCGCCAATCTTAGTAACTGAGCCTTATGTATTGGGCCAGAGGGTCGAGATTTTCCCTCTATACAAAATATGCTTAAGAGTGTAAAATTACAGGTTCTTATTGTTTTGAAGGAAATCAAGAAACTCATAAAATAACTCTTGGTTTGTTACGATGGTTGGAAACCAAAAGATAACACCATATGGTACAAGCTGAGATCTTGTTTCCAAATCATGACTTCTCAATTTTGTATTGAACCCAAGCAAGGAAAGATTTTAGGATGTTCTTAGAATTTTTGAGCCTCCATCGACAAGAAAAAGCTCAAAAAATCAGGTTGCTGCAGGGAAGCTGCTGAACAAGCCAGATCTTTCTAAGAACTCAATTATCTATCAACTTTTACTCATGAGAATATGAAGGAAGCATCCTTCACTCATTCTCCATTAGATTTGCTCTCTAGAAACCTTGTTTTGTTGTATTGTGTGTTCTTTATTGTGAGATTTTTTAAGATGCGCTCATTGTAAGGGAGATGAACATATTTTTTTGATATTTTTGATTTGTATTGTAATAGTCAAACTAGCACTACAAGAAAAAGTATATATAACGACCGAATCTGAGATGAAATATTCGGTCACTAATCAGTCACAGTTTTGAGACCGAATAATAGTTAACAATTTTTGGTCACTAATTTATATATTTAGTGACCAAAACTTTCAATTACTATTTGGTCTCAAAACTGTGACCGATTAGTGATCAAAAATTCGGTAGCTAATCTTGATGTATGAAAAGATTTTAGAGAATAGATTAGTGACCAAAAGACATAGGTCTCCATTGGTTGCCATATCTGCTACCGAATTGCGACTGAAGTATTCTCGTCATTAATTTTTTCACTTCGTGCAATTTACAAAATATTTAGCGACTGAAAATGTTTGGTCGCAATTCGGTTGCAGAATCTACAATCGAATTGCGACCGAAACTTTTCAGTCGTTGAATGTTTTGCTTTTGCCGCCTTGGATTGTCATATTTTGTGATCAAATAAGTTCGGTCGCAATTCGGTGGAAAAATCTATGACCGAATTGTTATCACATCGGCGTCCGATTTGTTCCAACACGGCGGAGAGATGAGAATGACTTGTGAAAACTAACATAGTCTAAATCGGACTTCCGATTTGTGCTCGGCACTCAAATATGCAATTCCAAATAAGTGTAGTTTGAAACCATTAAAACTTGGATTGGGGGTCCAAAATAATTAAGAATACTTATCAGATTGACATCTAATTTTTTCAACACGGTCGAGGTGATGAGACTGACTTGTGAAAATTGACGGAGTCCGAATCAGACTTCCAACTTGCGCTCGGCGCTCAAATACGCAATCGTTAAATTGTGTAGTTTGAAACCATTAAAACTTAAGTTTGGGGGGTCCAAAATTAGGAATACTTATCATATCAACATCTGGTTTGTTCCAACATAGTCGAGATGATAAAAATGACTTGTGAAAACTGATGAAGTCTAAATCGGATTTTCAGTTTGCACTCGGCGCTCAAATATGCAATTGTCAAAATAGTATAGTTTGAAAACATCTGAACTTGGTTTTGGGGGTCCAAAATTAGGAATACTTATCAGATCAGTGTTCGATTTGTTCAAATACAGCCAAGCCGATGAGAGTGACTTATGGAAATGGACGGAGTTCAAATTGGACTTTCAGTTTGCACTCGGCACTCAAATACACAATCGTCAAATTAGTATAGTTTGAAAGCATAGAAACTCGGGTTTGGAGATCCAAAATTATGAAAATCTATCCAATTAGTGTCCAGTTTGTTCCAACACGGTCAGGCTGATGAGAAGACTTGTGAAAATTGACGGAGTTCTAATCGGACTTCTGGTTACGCTCGACGCTCAAATACATAATTTTCAAGTTAGTGTAATTTGAAACCATCGAAACTCGGGTTTGGGGGGTGCAAAATTAGAAATACCTATCCAATCGACATCTGATTTGTTCCAATACAGCCGGGCCGATGAAAATGACTTGTAGAAACTGACGAAGTTCTAATCGGACTTTTGATTTGCGTTTAAAGTTCAGATACACGATCGCCAAATTAGTCTAGTTTGAAACCATCAGAATTCGGGTTTGGAGTCTAAAATTGAAAATATTTTTAAAAATAAATAATTTATTTCTTTTAATATTCAGTTTAATTTGTATTTTTACTATTTTTTTATAGATTCCTCCACCAGGTGAGATGAGGAGGTCGACGAGGACGTGGACACTGAGAATGTATGATGTTTTTTATTGTTGTAAACATTTCTTTATACATTGTTATTGTGTTTTGTAGTTTTTTATTGTTGTAAATATTTCTTTATATATTGTTGTTGTGTTTTGTATTTTCTTATTGTTGTAAAATAGGTTTTCATTATTATATATATATATATTTAAATTGAAAATTAGAGACCAATTAATTAGCGATCGAATATATTCGGTTGCTAATTCAGTCACTAATTAGTGATCGAAATTGCGACCGAAAAAGTTTAGTCGCTAAACTTAACTCAGCGACCAAACACATTCGGTCGCAATATCAGTCACTAATTAGTGATCGAATTAGCAACCGAATATATTCAGTCGCTTAGTTCAGCTTAGCCACTGAACGCATTCAATCACCATTTTAGTCAGGAAATTGTGACTGAATGCGTTTGGTCGTTATATTATTTTGTCGCCCAGTTGGCAAGAGAATAGGGACTGGCCATTTTCGATCTCAAATTAGTGATTGAATAGCGATCAAATGTATCTGGTCACAATATTATGACCAATATATTTTCATTGACAAGTTCAGTCGCTATTCAATCGCTATTCAGTCACTAATTTGTTCAGCGACTAAATAGTCATCGAATAGCGACCGAATCGATTGGTCGCTATTCACACTTTTTCTTATAGCGCCTTCGTGATCTAGGGGATTTGTGGTGAGCTAGTATCTTCATATCTAGTGGGATTGTGATGAGCTAGCACCATTGTTTGTAGCGTAGGTGAGGGGTGTCTTTACATCTTGATGTCAATCGGGCTATTATAGGTGAACTAGTGTTTTGGTGTCTAGTACTGATTTAGTGGTTGCCCAAACAAGTCTTGGGAAGTGAATGTAAGGGCAAAATCACATTGAGATTGTTGTCGAACCATTTTAAATCGTGTGCCTCTATGTTTTTTTTTAGATCAAACTACTTGCTTTCATTGAATGGTTGTAACCCTTGAGAACAAAATCATGGCCTATGACTGGTTAGTTCAACAGACCACAAGTGAATTCCCCATTTATCAACTCCAACTTCTCTGTTTTGGTGACAGCATCAAGCTGTAAGGAACTGAAACTTCGAGCTGGGCCATAGAAATGTGGAAAGATATTGGACTCATCCACAGCTTCATAAACTAGTCCGTCCCCTAGCTTGTTGGTATCAATCTGAAGCAAACAAAGATCTTCCCCTATAGAAGCTCTGTAAGACCATCTTCACCTGGTGGAGCTGGCTGAGATGGATGTAGCCGGTGCGGTGGTCGAGGTCCCCGCCGAGCGTCGCTCCCTTCTTCTGCAGCTCCTCCCATTCCTCCCCGGTGCTCACCCTGTACACGAACTCCGACCCTCCTCTCGGGGGTCTCTCCTGGTCGCCGCTCATCCCGGTCGCCCGCGCCCCCACGGCGTTCGACGTTCTCTACTCCAATGGCCGCTGTGCCTCTATGTGATTTGTTCTCCCACCTCATTTCTCCACAAATAATTTGATTTGCTGCTAAAGTTTTTCAAGATTGATTTATCAAGAAATTGTTTTAAAAAATCAAATTCAATCATCCTGGCATTCTTATTCCGGGTAATTTTTTTTTTCTCTTAAATGGAAAATATTCATTAATTTTATTAGAGCTGCCTATTATTAATAACCATACATTAAGATTAACAGTACTGATATAATGAGCATCCATATATATATATATATATATATATATATATATATGTATGTATAATCTCCAGATAGTATATACTACTTCCAAGTACTAATCAATTTTGTATATACAACAGATGCGGATGCATATTGCGATACTAGCTAGGATTCAGAAAAACATCTACTGCCGTTTAATTGGCTTTGTCGAATGCAGTTCAATTAATTAATTTCTTTGCCATGCATGTCTCTCTGGTAGCGTTGTTTGATATGATCACCATGCATTTACCCCATATCCCAACACTTTTCCGTTGGACATATTTCTCTCTGAACGAATTTGATCACTGGGCCTGGAAGGGAAGGTATTTTTTGTGTGTGGTTTTGCGCGTGGGTGACTATGGGGAGATGATTTTACGTACATTTGCATGAAGATTATATGTTCCTTATATAAGTTGGGGATCTGAAGGATCCGAATGCGTCCTTTAAAAATGATACTTGAAATGGTATGACTGTTGAGTTCCTAATTAAGATGGGGGATGTCTATCCGAGACGTCCCTTGAGACTCCGCATTGAGACTGCACCAATTTAGGGGGAGACGTGCCGCGCCGTCCCATTAAATGCTGTCGAGTGGCCAAGGGCCAGCATGGCAACCTGTGGAGGCACCGAACATGAAACCGCAGACGTGCATAGTGAGACCATCCGATGTTCGGTGCGGCCGTTGGCTTTTGGTTAGACTGTGAAGGATTCGAATAGAAGTTCGAAGGCTTGTTCGGTGTGGCTCTGGGCCTTCTACTGAACAGCTAGTGTTCGATAACTTTATCTTGTTCGGATATGTTCGGAATTCAGGTTCCGTGATACCCTTTGGACGTATGGCGATTAAGGTGTGCACGAGGATTTCGGATGTGTCTGAGGACGTGGTTGAGGAGTCATCGCGCTGTCTCTTTACTGAGTTATGATAGACTTATGAGTCTAGGAAGTTAAAAATTACCTCCGCAAGGACTAAATCCGATGTGACTTGGAAGTAAAAAAGAACCGTACATAGAACTATAAGAGGAGGAGGTTTGCAATAAATATTACAACGTACTGACACTCCAATATGGCAGCTATAAATTAAACTGAGGTGGCCTTGGCCCATGCTTTGCCCTCTATATATAACTAATAATTTTCCCATGTCTTCAAGAAGTGCGGCCGGTATGCGAGTAATGGGTCATCTGCTCACCTTTGACGCACACACTGCAATTAATTATTTACATTGTAGTGATCAAATCTCTTTCGCACTTAGTGACGAGATCTCTTTTGTCTCTCACCATCTGTTCTTAATGATCAGACAAGAATATATATCCTTAAAATCTGAGATCTTGTGGTCATATGTCGATACAAAAAGGAAATTAATACTGATCAGGAGCATCTAAGTCAATGGAACATAAAGATGTTGGGCAAGAAGTGGGGACGCATGTCCCGTTTTGTTTAGCAACATCTCGCACGGTCTTCCCAAGAATATGCATGAGAACTTTTCTTAAGCGTCCCCTCGTCTCTCTCTCTTGCTAGATATATATCATGGGCATGCACGTCGTTTAGTTATTAGTTTATATGCTTGGGCTGGTTGACTGGGAGAGTTAAACTTCCAGAATCCAGTTGGCCAGCAAAGAGTAGAGAAGACAGCAAGCATGAAGTATATATCTAATTCAAGGCCGTGGTTTCAATAAGTACTTGTTCGTATGTTGTGGTCAATTGAACCACAGTAGACTGTAGTTTACGGCAGATATGTATTCTTGTTACATGTTCCGTGCATGTTTGATGCGCACACGTCGCGAGTTTGTGTTACTTGTCCTTTAACGGTGAAATATTGTCAAGAAATACGACCTTCTCAGGTGGGTCAATTTTATTGAGTAAATTGTGTACAATATTGATGATTCAACTATGATTGAAACTTTATATGAAGAGGCACTAGTCTCAATGAAACCCACTTTAAAGAAGTGCAAGAAGAGCGAGGGAACCAACCTATGGAAACACGGCTAAAAACAATGAGGCTGCATCTGCTCACGTTGGTCTCTAGTGATGAAGACACTATCTAGAGCCATCAAATCCGCTGGAACAATTTAAAGCATATTAATTCCACAGTGTTTTGACATATCTATTTAACACGGATTTAGGATATCAAAGCTTTTTTTTTTTGAAGTAGTGCGAGGGGGGAAATTCAAGCCTAGTTCACTAAGGTGTTCGTGAAGAGGTTTACTTGTTGATCAGCTACTCCTCATGTACTAGGATATATATCAAAACTTTGCTCCTACTATAATTGTTTTAAGCAAAAAAAAATTGAAAATGTATCTCTCGTAGTTTTTCTGGGTTTGATTGTAATTGACGTATGTGTTTCACTCAAAACATATTAATTAGTCCCATTACTACGGGTGTTCATTAAACGGTCTGAATCGAAAAATCGAACTGAACCGACTGGTTCGGTTCGGTTTGGAGGGGTTCACAATTCAGTTCGGTTTGAGACTGGTGAACCGATATGAACCGAAAATAAGTATATATAATATAAATAATATAATATATCATAAAAGAGTCAATAGCCCAGTGGTTGGGGGTGCTTCTTTAGCCTTTTTTTTTGCCTTTTTTGGTTCTGTTTGCATATAATTTCGATTTGATTCGATTTTTTCAAAAAAGAGGTTCAAATCGAACCGAACCATGAACAACCCTACCCATTACTACTGCCAATCGAGAGTGTACAAAGTTTCATGGGAGGTTGTTGGTGGGGAGTTGAGGGAAACTTAAATATATATACACCTAAGATCTTGCTCTAAGAATATAAAATTTTGGATGGGCATGTAATTAGAAAGCATGAAAGCTTCTAGGAAAAAGTTTTTTTAATATATAGTTATTTTAATTATATGAGAAGATTACACAAGAATAAATCAATTTTTGTAGATAATAGTAGTATATATGGTGAAATATGGAGGTACAAGAAAACAAGGGTGCAAAGTGAAATACACAAGACCTATATGCAAATGCAATTATCCCTAGTAAATCCAAAATGGAAGAAGCTTAAAAACAGAGTCTTTGATTAAAGAAGAGTTTTTTTATTTTTTTTGTATGTACAAATAAATAATTTTTTTATTGATCTCTCAAATACAACTATTTTTTTAATCTATGAAATCCTCGTTGTTGTCTTTATTAGTTATTGTCATTTGATTCCGTAACTAGAGTGTAGCTTTGCCTTGGTTAAACTAACTAGAAAGCGCGCGCGCACGCGCGCGCGCACACACACACACACACCACACACACACACACACCACACACACACACCACACACCACACACACCACACCACACACACACACACACACACCCACACACACACACAACACACACACACACACACACACACACACACACACACACACACACACACACACACACACCAAACACACACACAACACACAACACACACACCACACACACACACACCACACACACACACACACACACACCCACACACACACCACACACACACACACACACACACACACACACACACACACACACACACACAACACACCACACACACACACACACACACAACACACCCACACACACACAACACACACACCACACACACACACACACCACCACACACACACACCACACACACACACACACACACACACACACACACACCACACACACACACACACCACCACACACACCCACACACACACACACACACAACACACACACACCACACACACACACACCACACACACACACACACTCTCTCTCTCTCTCTCTCTCTCTCTCTCTCTCTCCCCCCATGCACCCACACCCTATCGCAGATGTTGTGAACGCGTTGTCTGGTGTATTGCCCCATAACTCTCTCAATATTCTCCCCCCACTCTCTTACACTTCAAACTCGATGCTCTCCCTTCGGCATCCCTTGCTCTCTCTCTCTCTCTCTCTCTCTCTCGATGTCGAAGGACTACGATGTCTCTTGCAACTCTCAATTTTCTCTCTCTTCACTTGAAACTCTCATGTTCTCTCTCCCCCCTACAACTCTCACCTCTCTCTCTCTCTCTCACTCTCTCTCTCAACTCTTACTATTATCTCCACCCTACAAATGATGCATTGGTCACCTTCAGCATCGGAAACATGTGCCCCTTCCCCATATGGCCGACTGTTGCTCCCAACTCTAGCCATCCCATCATCACCGCCAACGGCTTCTTCCTCCTTCCCCCAACCTCTACATGACCAGGCAAGTCAAAGCACCTCTGTCGTGGAATGGGCACTTGTGGGAGCTTACCTTGATAGTTACATCTCCATCCCTCTAGCAACCTAGCTCCTCTGTGTTTGCTACTTTCTCCTCCAACACACCCTCCGCAACATCTATGAGAAGCACACTCTGCACCTGCCATCTCGCTCGACCTCCTCCTCCTCCTCATCAAGTTACATTGAGCCTCTCCATGACCAACAATCTCAATCGTGGATGGAGCTCCCCCTCTGCGATAGCACCTTATCGTTCATCTACCTTCTTCATGGATGGTGCAGTAGGAGCATTCGGACCTCGTGGTGCTGGCTTGCACCAAGAGCATTTGGACATTGGACCTTCTTCAAGGATGTACATGCAACAAGACCAAAAGTACCATATGCAGCAGATCATGGAGGCACGGGGGCTTGCAACAGCTGCAACAACTAATGTGAAAGTCAAGCCGAGTCTTCCATCAAGATATATAGTGCACGTAGGGTCCTTAACATTGCAGGTGAACTTCAAAGCTTCACAATGAAACTTGTTTGTGAAGGAGATGAGTTTCAGATTGATATTCAGATGGAAGCTATCTAGCTACCTAGAACAATAGAGGCAGAGATGTGCCTCAACCCTACTTCGACATTGGAGGGCTGCGCTACATGTAGCAGTGGTAGTCAGAGCAGCAAAGTGAAAGAGGGAGGGTTAATTCGTCCATTGCAGCATGGGAGGGTCGTAGAGTGCCACGTAACAATCACCATTGTTGCCTCCATTGCCATTGTTCGTCGAGAGTGTTGGATCCCTTAGAATTTTGATGATCACAAAACACTCATTATGTTTGCTAACAAGTTCTTGAGTTGTATGCAACAAATAGGTCATTTTATAAAAGCAGGTGGATCTTCAAGAGCCTATTTGGTTTCTGGCTCAAGGAGTCGACCTCAGGTCATTGGGAGTCGACCCCAGCACAGCTCAGGTATTCAGAATCGACCTCGACTTATGAAGGAGTCGACCCCAGCTCAGCTCAGTATTCAGAGTCGACCCTGACTTATAAGGAGTCGACCCTGGTTCTGCTCGGGTGTTTAGAGTCGACCCACAGATTGTGAAGGAGTCGACCTCCATTCAACAGCATATCAAGTTGCTGAAGCGGAGTCGACCTCACCTATGAAGGAGTCGACCCCGATTGTGCTCGATTGTTCAGAGTCGACCCCGACTCTCTAAAGGAGTCAACCTCCATTCAATTCACGCTCTTTTGTCTAAGCAGAGTCGACCTCAACTTTTATAGGAGTCGACCTTGAGTTTAACTGAAGTCGACCCCAGCAAAAGGAGAAGTCGACCCTGACATGAGATCTGTGCAAAAAGTAAGTTGAACACCTTTTTGACCAAGACTGCTTTCCACACACTCCCAAACGGATACTTCATTGGAAAGGCTATAAAAAGGACACTTGGGGAAAACCCTAGACAAAAAAATTTTATGGAGAAGAGAGCTGTTGGATGAATGCATATTCACATCATTTTCCTCCTCCTATTTTGATGATGACAAGAGGTAATTTTAAAGCAATTCAATTGAAACATGTCAAAAACATCATACCTGAAATCAATGTTCAAAAAGCATATTTCAAATCACATTTATCATTAATGTTCATGATAAATCATTTAACTAATGATATATGTGCTTTATTTTCAGGTACAACACATTTTTATGCAAAAGATGTGTCGACCACCCATCAATGGTGTCGACACAACAACACAGATTCAAAGCAAAATGTGTAAAATGTTGAGACTGTGTCACACATGTCAAGAGTGTGTCGCACGAGTGGCAGTTTTTTCAGAAATCAAGTCTACCCAGGTCGCCACACTCTCAGAGCAGGTCGACACTAGATCCCGTTTCCAGAACAGCCATTTTGAAGAATTGGGACAGCAGGTCGACACACTCTCAGAGCAGGTCGACACTAGATCCCGTTTCCAGAACAGCCAGTTGAAGAATTGGGACAGCAGGTTCGACACACTCAAGAGCAGGTCGCACGGGACCTTCTTCCCAGAACAACTTCTTACAAATTCTGGACAGTGTGTCGACACTACACCCAGGGCAGGTCGACACACTACGGAAACTTTTCATCCCAAAGTTGATGGCTGCCATGTGTCCTTTCTAGGGCGATCAGAATCTTCTAGGAACGCGTGCCCTTGTACTCCAAAGGGTATCTGTGGAATCCTAAGGATATAAAAGGTCCTTTGGCCAGCCTTTTCAAGAGAGAAGACCCAACTCTCTTAGAGCCTCCAAAAAAGCTCCTGGCGGCAGTAAGAGCTCGTGTCCCTTCCTCTGCTTCCCAAGTGCTTCCAGAAGACCATTTCCACCATTCAGGTGTGGGAATTGGAATTTGATTCCTGAAGACTCCTCTGAAGCATTCCAAAGAGGCAATCTGTAGAAGACTTCTTTGGTGAAGAATCGAGGAAGATCCAACTTCTCCAATTGCAGAGCATCGACTTGGACTTCAAGCTTCCACAATTCCTTCCCAATTCAAGCTTCTACAAGGGAGTACACTGAAGAACGAAGCCTTTCAATACAATTTATCTTTTCCTGTTCTTCTGAGATATCTTTTGAGATTATGCAAGTGCTTTCTGCATAACTCTCTTTAGAGTTCTCAAATTTCGACTAGATCTGTTGCTAGAGGATCTTATCTTAGGTTGGTGTCTAGCAAGTTTCAGTGTGAGCATTGTGCTCAGTTGTTATGAGCCGTCGAGCTCAATTTGAGTTGTTAAGCTCAGGTTGGTTTGAGCAGTCTTGCTCTGTGTTTCTAGAGTAGTCTTGCTCTAGAAGTTGTTGAGTTTGTATGCTCTGAAGTGTAGGAGTTGTTAGGCTCCTTTGGGTGTGTAGTCCAGTTGTGTTAGTGAAGCCTCACGGTTTGAGGGGTGGATGTAGGAATCACTTGGGGATTTCCGAACCACCTAAAAATCCTTGTGCATTTGTCTTCTGTGGTTTGATTGATTCATCCGCTAGATGCTTGCATAGGATCCGTTTTAATTCACTTAATCAAATTGCTTCACATCTAGTTTTTCAACTCACTCAAATCTAATCAGATCTGTAGTTTTTCACTGATAACATTGCCTCTGATTCTAAATAGTTTTTCAAATTACTTAAGCTTCTGAAAAGTGGCTAAGATATTCATCCCCCCCCTTCTAGATCTTTTCCACACATTCTTTTTCGATCCTTCAATTGGTATCAGAGCGGTGTTACATCGCTCTGATTTGAACGAGCATTTTTGTTTCTGAGTATTGAGTGGTTTGATTGTTTGCTTGTTTGTTGCTTGTTGTTTAACTTTTCTCTCTGTGCATTACTTAGTGTCATGGACTCAAAGGGTTTCATAGCTGAGGGCCAATCCATAAATAGGCCACCATTCTAATGGTTTGGACTTTCTATTGAAGAACCGAATGCAAGTGTTTTTAAGGGCCCAGAACTATGAGATCTGGAAAGTTGTAGAGGTGGGTCCCTATGAAACCAGGGAAAGAAGATCCTGGACAAGGGAACAGATAAGGAAAGCTACACTGAATTATAGTGCTATGAACATGATTCAGTGTGCTGTCCACCCAAGGAGTATTCGAGAGATCCTCTATGCAAATCTGCCAAAGAGATGTGGATAAACTCGAATTACTCTTGAGGGAACATCTCAGGTCAAAGAACCAAGGCAAACATTTTAGTTTCAGAATATGAACTCTTTATGATGAAATCTAATGAATCTATTTCTGAAGTGTTTGCCAGATTCAGGTGATAGTCAATGGACTCAGGCTTTGGGTAAGGAGTATACTGATGCGGACTTGGTAAGAAAATTTTGCGTTCACTTTCTTCTTTCAATTTGGCATACAAGGCCACTGTTTGTTGAAGATTCAAAAGATTTGTCCAAAATTTCTTTGGATGAATTGATGGATCTTTAATGACATATGAATAAACTTAAAAAGAAATGAAGAACACATCATTAAGACCAAGCCTATGGCACTCAAAGCCTCTTCAAGCAACAAGATAAAATCAGGATAAGACAGTTCTGAAGAACCTGAGTCGAATGAGGATGAGATTGCCCTCATGACTAGACAATTCAGGAAATTTTTGAAATATAGGAAAGGGAAATGACTGGGAAAAGAATTTCCCTCAGGTAAGAGAACACTTCCTCTTCCAATTTCAGTAAGAATTATAAACCTGATGAAAATGTTATCTGTTACAGGTGTAACAAGCCAGGACACATGAAGGGAGAGTGTCCTGAGAACAAGAAGGAAAGCACAAGAAATTCCAGGGTACAAGAAGCCAAAGGCCATGGTGGCCACTTGGTCTGACGAAGACGCAAGTGAGAGAAGAAGAGAAAGAAAACCTCAAGCTCGGAAAGTGAGGAGGTTTGCTTCATGGCCACAGCACAGATGGAAAGTAAATACTTCCTTTGAAGATTATAGTGTTGAAGATTGGCAGGATGTTATGCAGAATTAGTTGAAAGATATTCTGAATGAGAAAAGAAAATAAACACATCAAAAGAAATTGAAAATCTCTACCATAATCAATCTTCAAACAATAATCTGTGAGCTGGAATCTGAAGTAACAGACTTGCTTGAATAAAAAGAGAATCTCCTAAACCTAATTGATGAACTGAAACTTGCCTCTCAAAAGGCCTCCCAAGATTCAGAAACTTAAATGAAAAGCTGGAAATTGCAAACAAGAAAAAACAACAGAAATTGAAGAAATTGAAGTTCTTAAACCAGCTAAGGAAAGGGAGGAGGTTATCCAAACCTTCACAAAAGGCCAAGATACCTAGAGGCATTGCTAAGATCCAACATGACAACCACATCTCATGGATTAGGATTCAACAAGAAGAAACCCAAAAAGACAAATCTGGTGAGAAAAGGGAAAAGCACCACTAATTAATTTTGTCAAGGGTCCTAATCTGGAAAAACACTGAAATCCACAAACAACAAACCAAACAAAAACAAACCCCAAACAAGCTCAAAAAATCAAAACCCACAAACAAAAGAAGACTATCAGGTCGACACAGCCCCCTGACAGGTCGACCTGCTCAACACCAAAAACCAAAAACACTCAACCAAAAATTCAAATAAAAATCTGAAATAAGAAAATGGGAAAAGAAAATAATCCATGAAAAACTTGGACCTCCAAGACAACACTCAAGAAAATTGGACTAATCCTTGGAACCAATGGTATGAAAATCCCTGTTGGTATTATCCTCAATCACTCTTATCCAAATTCTGGATGTACCAACACAATCCATGGATTCCACCTCCTCCTCTGAACTCAAATTTTCAAATGAAAACTCCCTCCAACCAAACAAGATCTTGGTGCTTTCATTCCTAAAAGAAAGAACAAACAAAAAAGGCTGAAAACACCAAAGTAACAAAACAAAATCTAAAACAAATCAAATTTGGGTGAGAAAGGATTTGATATCTGTGCTCAATCATACTGATGTCCCAACTCTATTTTGGGTACCAAAATCTTCTCTCATTGATCTTTGTGCAGGAAGGTCGTGCACCCAACACCAATGTTTGGTTTCTTGATAGTGGGTGTTCACGACACATGACTGGAGATAGAGCCAAATTTTCCTGTCTAATTGAAAGGGGGAGGGTCAGTCACCTTTGGAGGTACAAATAAGGAAAGATCATTGGATCTGGTAAGGTTGGTCAAACTTCTTCAAACTCAGTAGATAATGTTTTGTTAGTTGATGGACTTGAGTTATAATTTGCTCAGTATCAGCCAACTATGTGACAAAGGTCACAAAGTTGTTTTTTGAATCTGATTTTTGCAAGATAATTGATTCATCAACTGATAAAATCAATTCTTTGGAAAAAAGAAAACATGTTTACATGATCACCTAATATAAAACTTTTCTGAAAATCTTTGTTTTGTAGCAAATAAAGATGAAATTGCATGGACTTGGCACAAAAGACTTGGCCATGCAGTTTCAGAACTTTGAATAAGTTGTTAAGATTGAATCTGGTTAAAGGTCTTCCTGAATCTTTTTCTAGTGTTGAAGGTCAAGTTTGTGGGATCTGTGCTAAAGGAAAACAAACTAGGAAATCCTTTAAGCCTTCAATGAAGTACCACATCTAAACCACTAGAACTTCTTCACATGGACCTCTTTGGGCCAACAAGAGTTCTAAGCCTAAG
>JACBKR010003613.1:0-28344 GCA_014218235.1 Colocasia esculenta
CAGCCAGTAGTTCATTCCCGTGTGGTGGCGTCGTTTCCTTTCCGACTCGTGCTTTGCACTGGCTGTGGTTCGTGAGTTTGTGACTCGTAGTGAGGTTTGACTCGTTTGAGGTGTGCCCTAGTGTTGGCACAGTTGTGACTGCGGTTGTGGTTTGTGATGTGCTGAGTGGTGGCACAGTTTTGGTTATGGTTGGTGAGAGTTGACTCACCAAATGTGGTTTAGCTCGCTATGGTGTGCCCTGTTACGGCACTGGTTTACTTGTGGTTTCCGTGCTGGTACCTTGTGGTAATAGGTACCTGTACCCCGTGTGGGTAATGGTTTATGGTGGTACGTCATATACCAGTCTGTTCTGGTGTTGACGTGGAACTGTGTTTCGTGGAGGTCGTGTGGGTGACCTTCCACTCAATGTGTTTTACCCTTCCTCGAGTAAGCTTCCATACTGGTTTCTTAGTGTGTGAAGGATTAGCCGTTGTAGCCAACCCTGCCATTCTGGGTGTGGCTTCCGATATAATGTGGTTTGGGTATAAAGGGCCAGCTTTTGATTAGCAGTCCTGTTACCCACGTACTTGAGACTCGCATGTGAAGCTTATAGCCTAGGTAGTGATTTGTTTGTGCGGCTTATAGCTTAAATGATTGGTTGTGACTGTTGCCTGTGAGGCTTGAGGCCTAGGCATTAATATAATGTGTTGAGCGGACTAGTGGTGTGGAGCTAGTCCTGTTGTTCCTCTTACTTCCGAGGATGTGAATAGTTAAAGTTTATATTTAATTACAGTTAAATTCAATTGTTGTGAGCATGAAATGGTTTGGCTATACGTGTGGCCAGTGAGACCCTTTGAGGTTGAGGTCTCTTCTGTTTAGTTGTTGTGGTTCTTGGGGGCCCTACTGAGCCTGTGACTTGTTGAGGCTCACTCCCCTACAGTTCTTTTCAGGGCTTGCCATGTGTTGGCTTGCAGTGGCGTTGTGCAGACTTGTATCACCAGCAGAGTAGTGTAGTAGTTAGTGTTGTGTGAGCTTGTGCTCCCGGGGTATGCCCCTAGGTAGTTGTACTTTTTAATTGGACATGTAATATGTAATGGGACAGTTGTAAATTTTATATGTAGATATGAGCACATGTACTTTTTGTGTCTTATACTGTTGTAGTTGTCTTTTATACTCTACTGGACATTGTGTGAACTATCCCTTGCGAGACTTCGGTCCGTTCGCGGAGGCGGATCTGGATATGGAGCCTAATGGGCATAAATATCCAGGGCCGTCACAGTTGGTATCAGAGCATGGTCCAGTTAGAATATGAAAAGACATTGAGAGTAAATGTCCCAATACATGGATTAATGTCCACTGCTGGTAGTAAGTCTGCGGTTTTGTGTTGGTTAAGATAGTATTTATCTGAGTTTTTTCTTCTATAAAATGTGTTTTGTGTTGAGAATTTAGTGTTAGCAGTTATTGAAAGTTGATGTGATTAGAGGTGGTATAATCTATGTGATTATACCAGCGTGCTGGTTTGTGATAAATCAGTTTGGTTGTTAAAGATTCGCAGTTAAGGGAATTGAAGGAGATTAACAAGTTTGGATATAGAATTCAGTAAGTAAGTTATAATGAGATACAGGGTTAGCAGAGACAGGTATATGGTAACAAGGTGATGAGGAAAAGGTCAGTGTGTATGTTAGAAGTGATTAATGTGCAAAATATAGTTGAGAACCTCAACAGAGGTGAGATCTGAGTCAGATGATATCAGGAAACAGTATAAATGATAATGTGATTAGTGCCATGATGAACTTGGCATGATTAAGTAAAGCATATCAGTTTTAGAAAGAGGTACTGGTACATAGAAGAGCAGAGTGATTTATGGCAGATAGATAAGTATGTCTGAGATCAGAAATTTGAGAAAAAAATGTTGTTATGAATAATGATGGTAACAGGAAGTGTGATATGAACAGTGTATAAATAAGTACAGAAAGGATCAGTTGAACAAAGAAAGAGAAAAGAAGAATTAGCAAATAATGAAGTGAAGAAAATTAGATGAGTCAGGAAATGTCAATTAGAGTTTGCATATTGGTGCAAAGAAATGATTCAATAAAGCAGAAATGGACTGTTATTAAGATATTCCAGAGTTTCATGCAGGAGCAGGAACAAACTAATTAAAGAATATTTTGAAAGATTATGCAACAAAATTATGAGATTAGCCAGAGAATGTCAGTTAAAGCAAGAAAGGTATATGAAGAGTACAGCATGTCGATAATGGTTTAGCAGATCAGAAATTGCAGTGATATCTTCAGCCCGGATTATTGAATAAAATGATTTGAGAAACAGTTAAGTTAGAAATGAATACAGTTGAAGCCAGAAGAAAGTAATTGAAAGTAATAATGAGAATAGAAATTGTGGATATTTTGTAAAAGTGTTCAGTGTAATCAGGTGGCGCAGCGGAAGTGTAGTGGGACCGCAACCCACAGGTCAGACAGTTAAGTATGTGAATGTAGATAAAGCAGAATAATGGCTAGCAATGACAAGTAAGTAATGGAATGGCATTAAGAAACTTGAGAAGTTAAGCAAAGTTTAGCACGAAAGAACATCCAAAGGTAGTGGAATAAAATGAAATGATTTGAGTAGAAAGAAATGGCCCGGAAAGGATTGTTGCAAACACAGCCCAGAAAATGTGAAAGTAGGTTCAGTCCAAGGAGATAAAGTGCCATTGGCAAGGTAGATTCGCCTACAATTGAAAGGTAAGGAAAGGTAATGAAAGAAAAAAAAAGGAGCAAAGCAAGGATGGAAAGGACAGATGAATTGAAAGACTGATGCAGTGAAAGAGTATCCTTCTTGTTCTGTATACGGTTTTTGTTTCTTTTAGGTGATAATCTTGTTTGTTGTGATTTGTTTTAATGTCGAGGACGACATTCCTTTTTAGGTGATAATAATGTAACGTCGCGCATTTTTGGATCATCGTGGTCCGTGTTTAGTGGGTTTGGTGGCCAGGTGGGTAATGGTTGTTTGTGGTGGTACGTCATATACCAGTCTGTTCTGGTGTTGACGTGGAACTGTGTTTCGTGGAGGTCGTGTGGTGTGACCTTCCACTCAATGTGCTTTACCTTCCTCGAGTAAGCTTCCGTACATGGTTCTCGTGTGTGAAGGATTGGCCGTTGTAGCCAACCCTGCCATTCTGTGTGTGGCTTCCGATGAATTGGGTTTGGGTATAAAGGGCCAGCTTTTGATTAGCAGTCCTGTTACCACCGTACTTGAGACTCGCCTGTGAGCTTATAGCCTAGGTAGTGATTTGTGTTGTGCGGCTTATAGCTTAAATGATTGGTTTGACTGTTTGCCTGTGAGGCTTGAGGCCTAGGCATTATTATAATGTTGTTGAGCGACTAGTGGTGTGAACTAGTCCTGTTGTTTCCTCTTACTTTCCAAGGCTATAAATAGTTAAGAATCTATATTTAATTGCAGTTTAAATTCAATTGTTGTGAGCATGAAATGGTTTGGCTTACGTGTGGCCAGTGAGACCCTTTGAGGTTGAGGTCTCTTCTGTTTAGTTGTTGTGGTTCTTGGGTGGCCCCTACTGAGCCTGTGACTTGTTGAGGCTCACTCCCCTACAGTTCCTTTCAGGGCTTGTCGTGTGTTTGGCTGCAGTGGCGTTGTGGCAGACTTGTATCACCAGCAGTAGTGTAGTAGTTAGTGTTGTGTGAGCTTGTGCTCCCTCGGGGTATGCCCCAGGTAGTGTACTTTTTAATTAGACATGTAATAATGTAATGGACAGTTGTAAATTGTTATATGCAGATAGGCCATGTACTTCTTGTGTCTTATACTGTGTATTTGTCTTTTATACTCTTACTGGACACTTGTGTAAGCCGATCCTTGCGAGACTTCGTCCGTTCGCGGGAGGCGGATCTGGATATGGAGCCTTAATGAGCATATATCCAGGGCCGTCACAGGTAAGCTCAGCACAGCTTGTGCCATGGCTCTATATTCTACCTCTACGCTTGATCTGGCACAAACTGACTGCTTCTTACTCCTCCAAGTCACTAATTTCCACCAGAAACATACAGAATCCAGTACTAAATATATGTACATCACAAGACAGAAAACAAGCATGAACAATAACTTCACACCAATAACAGAGCTAATAATACAAACACTAGATAATAAGTAATAACGTAAATTAGATAAACAGTACTTCAAATGCTTTCGAACATACAACTTCAAATCGAACAAAAACCCAATTTAATCATCCATCCTACTAAACTTTCATACTTTAATTTTCAAGTTTGAGTTGTTGATTGCACATACACTAAACCTTAATTAGTCTAAAGTTAATGGACTTTGCTGTCATTGAAATTTGGAGGGGTCACAACAATGTATTAAATCTATCTGGAATCTGTGTCAGAAGCTTGTGTTAACAAAATGCTGGACCTGGTGCACATCAAGATTGCATGCAAATGTAAAGTCATTGCAAATATAAAGTCACTGGTCCTCAAATTTCAAACACAGAACTGTACTCTTCTGTCGCACTGCATGAGCAGACAACTTGTGCATCACTTCTCCATCTTAAGATAGAGACAAAAAAAAGTGGGGGATGTGCCACTCATTTGTTGATCACCATCAAAGCTGAACATAAGATAAATAGATTGCATGCCCCGTTCCAAATGCAAAGTTACACCAGTGATCTCTTTTCACTTCCTAGCTCTGTCCTACGGTTGCATACAGTTCATTAGCTCTTCATGTTTCAAGGTTTCATGCTGACGAATTTATACTCTACAATATAGATGTTCCTATTGACATGCAAGAGGATCCTAAGAGCATCAGCGACCATAATTCTAGACATACATTCATGAGATTCTTAATGAAAGAATTTTACTGACTCACATTGCATGACTTTTCAACATAATGTAAATGTTGAATCTGTAATGTATATCTGCTACACATTTATGCAAAGACATCACCCATTGTAGAAATACACAAACACAAAAAATCATATGGAAACCAAATATGGGTTAAGATCACTTACATACCAATACCTGATACCATCCATTCAAAGACCACTTACATAGTCTTTGAAACAAGCAATGTGGTTGCCCACAGCATCTCCCAGAGTTTGTCTTTCTACATCTTTTATAAATAGTGGTGCATCGGGTTTTAACCGCTAACAGAATAGATATCTCACAAAGAAGATTCCCTAAAGCTCTTCTCATCACACCACTTTATCTTCATCTTCACTAATTAATATGCCAGTTGCAACCACTTCTCCACCCATATCTAATATTGAACTCTTTTGCGCTGCATATGTAGAATATTAGAAATAAAGAGGGAGGATAATGAACAAAACAATAAAGATGGTTATACCTAAATTTTGGGTTCTATGACACTACCAGATGATTGACACATTTTGAAGAATGTTGGTTCTCTTCAGTTCTAGATCTTTACTTCTGAAAATTTGAGGGAAATTAAGCTAATCATGAAACAAAAGTATGACTTATATAATACTTGAATATATGACCAAATTACCTGCATCACATATGACTCCAAGTTATTTAGTTTGTCTTTCAATTCTTTCACAACTTTAGCTAATTGAATATTCTCCTCATTCTTTTGTGATTGAGATGTTCCAACACCCCACAAAGATTTTTGGGTTGGACCTGTGCCAACTCCACGAATACGTCCTCCTCGATCCTTGCCAAATACACGTGCATATGCATCATCAGCTGTAGTATTGCGGGACTAGGGGAGGATGGTTGTGTCATCTTCTGATCTTTAAGTTTTTCCTACAATGATAATGTCAGCCAGATATCACTCTTAGAAAAAGAATCTAAAATTTTTAAATTATTGAATTATACTACTATTAAAACATCATACAATCATATTAGCACATTCTTCATTAACAGGTTGTCCATTCTTTTGATACGGGTCTTAATAAATAAGTCCTTGCGATCCAATTTAACAGCATTCTTTTGATACTCTGCAAGTCATAGAAGAAATTGAATAATTTCATATAAGATATATGAGCCTTATTGCTGAATTTAAATTTTGAACATATTCAAAAATGATTACCTCCTCTTCAATGATATCTGTAAGCTCTTGGTGCCAGCACAATGAAAGTATTTATGTTTTTCTTTTATTTTCCGTATTTATCTCACTATATCTCTATAAAAGCATCACACAAATTGTAAGACCCGGCCCTCCTGGGCCTTTGGCCCCGTCCTCAGGGTCGCGACATGCATCAGGTCGCAACGGGTCGCGCTAGAGAGGCCTGCCGTGACAGGTTCGGGTCGCGAAGAACCGGGCCGCCGCCTTCTTGTCGCGACGGGGGCTACCGTCACGTCCATGTCGCGGCGTCTGACGGCGTCGCGACTACTTTTCTGACAGACATGACCGATGTCCTTCTTGTCAGAACGGCTTTTACGGGTGTCAAGCGCGTATAGTGTTGACGCGACCTGGTCAGCCGTCATGATTGCTTTTCCGGTCTTTGAGGTTTGACCGCCTTTTTGGGGTCGCGCCGGGGGCGGCCGTCGCGACAGGGTCGCGTCGCCTATGGGCGTCGCGACACGTTAGTTGTCGCTCCAGTTGGCTCGTCACATTCTGGGGGTTGTCAGTTTAAAACCGAAAGCACGCCCATTCTCCCCCTCACGCCCTCTCACTTCCCCTCTTCCCCTCTCCTCCTCCCTCCGAGCCTCTCTGCATTTTTCTCATCCGTTCTTCGTGCTCGAGGTGTTCGTGCTGAGGTGGTGAGATCCGTTCGTGCAGGGGCCGTGTTCGTGTTGCATGGAGCGAGGAGGAGGTGTTCTTTCCTACGAGAAGGCCCCAACGGGTTGGCTCTTCACGTGGAGTGTAGGGACTCTTGATCCTTCCGCCCTAAGCAGCTGCTCCCTCCCCCATGGAGATCATGTTTTTCTTTGTGGTTGTGGCATGGGAGTGTGAGGAATCCATGCTCGAGGTGGAGTGAGGTTTCCCTTTGAGTGTAGATTCGTTTAAATCCATGTTTGTGGGGTTGTATGGGTGGTTTGCAGGATTTACTACTTTCAATACATGTTGAGCATGCTCCCCTCCCCACGTGGAATGTTTATTTCATGTTTTGGGGTGGTCTCCGGGCAGACTGCTCCGGTACCCCCCTCTGCTGAAGATGCGACCACTTTAGAGGTTGCGATCTTGTCACGATGGCCTGGCCGGTCGCAACATGATCGCGACACTCTTGGTGTCGCGCCCGGGTCGCGACGGTGAGGGCCGCCGCGACAGTGTCGCAACAGGATAGGGCGTTGCGACGAGGTCGCGACGGCCCGATGCGTCGCGACTACAACCGAGAGATAGGTTTTGGTCTTGCGAAGTCCCGTGCTTTGTGGAGTCTTCGCCGTTTCTACTTTTTACTGTACCTGTGGCACCTGTGCTAGTTCCCTAGTACGGTCCTACACTAGTCTTTGCCCGGTGCTCGGCACTTGAGGGCTTGTCCCGTGAGAGAGGTTGTTACCGTTGCCTGGGACCCCCATCCTCGTGCGCCTTAGAGGAGCGTTCGTTCGGGGTGACGAGTGTGCTCGAGTCACGGACTCTGGAGCTCAGGGGAAACGGTGTTTTTGGACGGCGGCGTTGAGTCATTTGTAGAGCTCTATTGGTTAGCCCTGGGACACCGAGGACAGTCGGAGTTCTACCCGATGCAGGATAGCCAGTCCTTTTCTCACTGCCTCGCTCTTTACGGCCCCGAAACCACTAAGAGAGGCCAGGCGTGGGACCGTAGTCCGGCCAGACTACGGCGGTTACTGTTGTGTACTTTGTGTCCTCTACCTCGCTCTGACGAGACGTGGGGGTTAGGACCCGGGTCGAGGATAAAACGTCGGTGGGCGCACCTGACCTTTGACTAGTGGTAGTGCTTTTCGTAGCTAGTTTTCTCTGTCCAGGCAGGTTTCCCCTTTTCTTGTTTTACTAGCCGTGTGTGGTCACGACGAGTAGTCGTACGGGGTTTCCGACCATATTATACTTCCGCACGCGCTGGTTGTAGCTTTGCTTCCGCACTTCCGTTCGTAGGTAGAAGATATAAACTGTAGTTTTAATTGTTATACATATATTTTCTCCTGCCTGTTAGGCCAGTAGGAGATTGGTAGTCCCTACTGAGCTTCTGTTGTGAAGCTCATCCCTCCTTTTTCCCAAGTGAGACTCTCAGCAGCGGCAGGGCGCGCGCCGGGGCGAGAGAATGGGGCGTAGGCAAGGACCCCGTAGCTAGCAGTGGTTCCCCTCTTAGTGTACTTCACCCTCGGGGTATGCCCCTAAGGGACTTGTTCTTCCCCTGCCTTTTACTTGTACTAGCATGCGTGTGTTGGGACTGTACTTAGAGCGGTACACAGTTGTCTCGCTATCTTTTCTGTTTCCGCTTGTACGCTTCTAGTTTAGCAGTTGCTCAGTGGGCCAGCAGTTTTGGCCCATAGTGCCCGTTGGTTCACTGGTTGTGAACGCGACAGGAGATGGCGTCGCGTTCTGAACGCGACGGCCCTGGTGGTCGCGTTCTTGTTGCCGCTTTGGGGTGGTCTTCGTCTGCATGCGCACCGCGTGTCGCGTGCTGGGCAACATGCTGACGTCAGCCTTGTGAAGGCGACGGCCTAGTCCGTCGCGTTAAGGTTGTGACGGAGAGGTACGTCGCGTTCTTAACCACTGTGCGTTTTTAAGAAGCTTTAGCCGAACAGAGCTTTCACAAGCTCTGCTCGACCAGGAGAAGCTGTTGCGGGGCTTCTCCGGGCGATTCGACGTTTTGGCATGGTTTTTGGCGCTCTCTCGCCGCGAGGACGCCGCATGGAGCGGGGGAACGCCGTACCGTGCGTGGTTTGCGTGTTCTTTGCGAAGGTAGGGTGAATTCACCTTGTTTTGCTGTGTGGATTGCATGTGGTGCACGATTCGTTTGTTTAACGCTTTTAAAACAGTAGATACCATGTTTAGGCAATGAAATAAGCATGAAAACCGGGTTGAAACATTGTTTAGGGTGGTTTGCATGGATAATCTGGAAAAGGATTCCCGGATTAGGGTTCGCCTGTGAAGGCGACAGCCCAGGGTGTCGCGTTCTTAACGTGACAGCCCGACCCGTCGTGTTCAGCTTGTGAACGCGACATATCGAAGGGTCGCGACCTGGAGGCGACCAGGGACCCTGTCGCGTTAAGGGTTCCAAGGGTTATATGTTTGTGCATGGTTTTATCGTTATCGATTCTCGTTGTGTGTAGTGTGTGGAGCGGGTAAGTGGTGCATGGGCACTCATACGCTCCTTGAGCGTGTCATTTACATGGTTAGCGTGTGGTTTACGTGGTGTATGTGGTATTTACGTGGTTGGATGTGCATGGCACACCCTCTAAAGTAGTAGTTTTATGGTTGGTTGTGGTGGTTGGCAGTGAGGTTCCAGCGTGAACCTAGCCTCGGGTTTCTGATATCGTTAATAAGTTATTAAGGTGGTTTAGATAGTGAAATGTGTGTGTTTGGTTAATAATTGTTGGGTGTCGAGTTAATGTGGCTATGGAGGTCATGAAATGACCAATGATAAGCCAAGCATGATTGGTTATCGTGTTTATGTGTGTGTTTGTGTAGGTCAGCTTGTAGGTCACAGAGTGACCAGGATAAGCTATACTTTACATTTGTACCGAGGTTTGTAATAAAGAATATATAAGTATATATGAGTTGTGGTTTGTGTGTTGCCGATTTTGGTGGTCTGACGCCTATTCCGGAATGCCTCTTCAGTTGGGGCCCCAGGTTTTGTGTGAGCCAGGCACGTGTGTGTGCTCGGGGCTTGTCCCGGTGCGGTGGTACCGTTGAGGTCTTGTCGTCTGTCCTGGACACCCTCACTCTTGAGCTTGTTGAGTAGTACGTCCTGCTGAGGGAAAGACGACAGTGGGACAGAGACTTGAGAGAGTTTGTGTTTGGTCGTTTGTAGCACGCTCGTGGTTGGGGGTACGGACACCAGTAGACGTACTGGGCCCCAGCTAGTCCTGTGTTTCCAGGCCTCACTTTAGGGAGCTCGGGCCAGAGTCCTTAAAGGTGCCAAGCATGGGCCTGCGGGGTGTGTGACCTATAGGTTGTGGTGTTGGTTGGTCTCCACTGTTTTTTGGCCTGTGTTTGTGGAGCGGAAATTGGACCTTACGTCCATGACTGTGAGACTGAGAGGTAGTTCTTGTGTTGTGTTGTCCGGGTTGGATACTGGCGTCATGAACCAGTAGTCCGTTCCCGTGTGGTGGCGTCGTTCCTTTCCGACTCGTGCTTTGCTACCGGTTGTAGCTTGTTTGTGGTGACTCGTTAGTTGAGGTTTTACCCCTGAGGTGTGCCTTGGTGTTGGCACAGTTGCGGTCGTAGTTTGACTTGCTGTGGTGTGCCCTATGGTGGCACTAGTGTGGTTGTGGCTTCCGTGTGGTACCTCATGGTCGTAGGTACCTGTACCCCGTGTGGGTAGTGGTTTGTGGTGGTATGCCGTATACCCGTCTTTTCAAGTGTTGAGGTGAAGCGGTGCTTAGTGGAGGTCGTGTTGTCGGACCTTCCACTTGTTGAGTTGTGCCCTTCTGAGGGTAGCTTTTGCCGAGTTGTATTTTGGGGTATAGTGGACTAGCTCTTTGTTAGCAGTCCTGTTACCATAAGTTGAGATTGTCTGTGAAGCTAGTGGCTTAGGCGACCAGTTGTTGTTCCGGTTGCCTGTGAGGCTTGTGGCTTAGGCGTTTTAGTGTTGGGCGGACTAGTGGTGCTGTGTTAGTCCTATGCTTCCCTTCCTTCTGACGTTTATAGTTTGTTGGCATGTTATGTTTAAGTTAAGTTGTTGTTTATTATAAATGTTGTGTGCATGTCATGGTTTAACTATCGATGTTGCCTGTGAGACCCTTTGGGGTTGAGGTCTCTTTGTAGTTTCTTGTGTTGCTTTTGGGTGGTCCCTACTGCCAGTGACTTGTGAGGCTCACTCCCCTACATTTCTTTTCAGGGCTTGCCTTTTGTGTGGCTTCCAATGGCGTTGTGACAGACTTGTACCACCAGTAGTAGTGTTACAGTATTGTGTGAGCTTGTGCTCCCTCAGGGTATGCCCCAGGTAGTTGTACTTTTTAATTGGTCATGTAATAATGTATTGGGATAGTTATAAATTGTTATATGCAGATATGAGCACATGTACTTTCTTGTATCTTATACTGTTGTGGTTGTCTTTTATATTTTTACTGGACCGTGTATGAGTTATCCCTTGCGAGACTTCGGTCCGTTCGCGGGAGGCGGATCTGGATATGGAGCCTTATTGGGCATAAGTATCCAGGGCCATCATAGTTGGTATTAGAGCATGGTCTAGTTAGAATATGAAAAGACATTGAAGTTACAATGTCCCAAAACATGGTTTAATGTCCACTGCTGGTAGTAAGTCTGTGGTTTCTTGTGCTTCTTAGTACGGTTTTCACGTGAGTTTTTGGTATGTGAATTGTGTGTATAGTTGGTCAGATTAGTAGTTGTGGGTAATGGCAGAGAAATGGTATGGTTAATGGTGTAGTGTGAGTGGTCATATCAGGGTGCCAGTTGCAGTTAAAGTATAGTTGATTAAAAGTTCTTAGTTATAGAAATTGAAGGGATTGGTGAATTCAGTTATGGAATCTAGTGAGAGTGTTCTGGTGAGGATCAGTGTTGGTAGAGACAGGTATAAGGTAGTGATGTGATGGGATAGCAGAGGGACAACGTTATGATGAAGAATAGAGCAGTGTGACCAAAGTTGTTAAATGCTAGTGGAAGTAGTTATTGTTAACGTGATTAGTGATATGCTAAGTTTGAAATGATTAAGCAAGGTAGTCTAGTTTGAGATGGGGCACTGGTAAGCAGAGGAGTAGTGGTGGAGATGGTCGTTAAGTATGCTTTGTGATTAGAGATGATTGCAGTAAAGAGTTTAAGAACAGTGTTGTTGAGAATAGCGATGATAATGGAAATGGGATATAGAGATCCATGTAACCATGTGCAGAGGTGATCAGTTGGGTAAGAAAGAGTAAAGGAAGAATCGCGTGTAGTCAGACTTCCTGAGAATTTCATAAGAAAGAGCTTAGTGAGTGGCATTTGTGAAGATTTCGCAGAATGATTTATACATGATTATAATATTAAAGATAAGGATAGTGATGTCAGTAATTGTATGTAGTTTATGAGAACAGGAAGAAAAGTTTGTGTTAGAGGTAGATTGAGGTTAAGGCTGAGTAATTAGAGTAAGCTAGAGCTGCACAAGACAGAATAAAAAAAAGAGAGAGAGTGAACCAGTTGAAAAGCAGATAAAAAAATATTAAGTTAAAGGGAGCAGCAAGGTAAATTGTGAATTGATATCTATGAATGAATTGTGATAGTGAACTTGTCCGTATATGGTAATAAATTAGTAATGCAGAATAAAGGAATCAGGCCAGTAAGTTATTTTGTTTAAGAGAATATGTTTTAGTTTAGCTATGGTAGTATTCTAATAAGAAGGATTGCAGTGTAAATGACACAGTGAGATTGGTCAGTTATTAAAATAATAAGAGAAATATTTAGCAGAAATGGTAATATGTTGATGGCAATAAAGTTAAAGTTCAGTATTAATCACTAGATGAAGAATGGATAAGGTAAATTAAAGAACAGTGATAATTAGATGGTTCAGAAAATGTGCAGTAAGAATTTGTATAGTGGCATGCAGTAAAGTGATCCAGATGAATAATGGATTCTGTTATAAGAAATGTTTCCAGAGTTGAAATAAAGTCATAGGCAGATCAGTTAAAGAATAGTGAGCAGATTATAGTGTGGCAAAATAGAACAAAAAGAGTAAGGATAAAATATGTCAGTAATAATATGATCAGAATTGGAATTCGGTATGGTACAAATATAACTGAAGTAGAATATGAGCAGAGTCAGTTAAGCAGTATTATTATATGATAAAAGAAATGTATGTCAGCTAAAGAATATGATTTAAAGCAAGATATGCTATTAGTGGTATGCAGAATTCAGAAGTGGTTTGATCAGAATAGAAAATTAAGAAGAGTAGATCGGAAATATCAGCATTACCTCTTAATATTAAGTGAATAATCAAGCAAGATGATTGGGAAGTCAGTAAAGTTAGAATTGAGACTAGAGTTTATGACGCATTTTACCAAATGTTCGGAACGATCAGAGTAGCGCAGCGGAAGCATGGAAGGTTTGATCTTTGCAGGTCACCCAAAGTCTGAATGATTAAAAGAAAGTCTAAAGTTTGTGCACAGTTGAGCAGAGAAGTAGAGGTTCTTGGTCAGATGTGAGTTAAGGTAGTTTGTGCGGAATAGCTAAAAAGGCAAGAAAATTCAAGATGATAATGCAGATGTCTCAAGAAATAAACAGCTGAGAATATGAATATAGATAAAGCAGAGTAGCGGGCAATGATAAGTAGATAATGAAATGGCACCGAAGAATTCAAAATTTTGAGCAGGATTTAGTACGGTAGAGCATCCAAAGGTATCAGCGTAAAGTGAAAGGGTTGGAGCAAGAAAAAGGGCCCAGAAAAAATGTTGCAAACACTGTAAGACCCGGTTTCCCGGCTTCCGTCCGGTGTCGTGGGATGACTGGCCACTGACGCGTCAAGGCTGGGTGATGCGTTGGTGTCACGTCGGGGGTGCCCGACGCGACAGTCATCCGTGTCGTGGCGAGCTTGTGGGTCGCGTGTTGGTCGTGCCCTGGTTCGCCGTCGCGTCTTGCTGTCGCGCCTGGTCAACGGGCCACGACAATGTTTTGTCGTGTTGCACTGTCGGTCGTATGACGCTGTTAGCGTGGCAGGCGTATCAGTACGGACTGTCGCGTTGTCACGGTGCCCTTGGGGGGCGCGTCCTCGTCGCGGTCTGTTGACCTGTCGCGTTAAGGTTGTTAATGCGAGGGGGCGGGTCCGTCACGTTCTGGGTGCCGGGCGCTTAAGGCGCAGGCCGGCTACCCCTTCCCCCTCTCTCTTCTCCTTCCCTTCTCCTCTCCCTCCGGCGACCTCTTCCTCCCCTCTTCTCCCCTTTGTGTGTTTCAGGCGAGGAGGAGGGTCATGCGTGGTGTCCCGGCGTCGTGGAGCGTGCGTGGAGCGAGGAGGAGGTGTCATTCTGACGAGAAGGCCCTACGGGGTTCGGTCTTCGTTTGAGGTAGGGATTTCTTGTGCCCTTCCAATCCGGGTGGATCGGGAGTCCTCGGGGTTTGTAGTTAGCCTTATAGCTTTCCCCATGCTCCCCTCCCCGTGTGTGCATGCTTGTATGGTTTGTGGGCGGCCTGGGATTGAGGATCCCGCTGGTCTGCCTCTCTGCTAGTGTCGCGACGGCTCGGCGCGTCGCGACATCAGAGGAGGCGTCGGCCCTCTCGGGCGCGACCTTATCGCGACGCGATGGCGGTCGCGATAAGGCTGTCGCGCCACGCTTCTAGTCGCGACAGGTTTTGCTGTTGCGACGCGTTTCCTCGACGCGACAAGGTTGCTGTCGCGGTCCATTAACCATCGTGATGGTATCGTGATGGCCATGGGGGACGCGACAGGACCTGTGTTGCCTCGGAGGTTTCCGTGGCCGATTTGTGTGTCGGTTGTGTGCCCCGGGCAAGCTTTGCCCTTAGGACCTTCTGATAGGGAACGCGGCAGGTTGCCTCCCTGCATTCAGTGACCGAAGGTGACACCTTCATGGCCGTGTCCTGGCAGCGGTGCCAGGAGGGTCGCGTCTGTCTAATAATCGATTGACTGGCGGTCAATCGATTATTAGTAGAGCGGCGGGTTTCCGTACTGTCCGGTGGTGTTCCGGGGTTCTAGCCATTTGTGCGTGCCTTTGTTGGCCGACGGCCCATTTTGAGGGTCCGTGCGTGCCTCTCGCTCGTTGGGCTTGTCGTGTGTTACAAGCCAGCAGTTCGGCGTGGTTTTGTTGTGCTACCCCGCCTGCTCGCCTGGTGCTTGGCACTTGAGGGCTTGTCCCGTTCAGAGGTTGTCTCTGTTTCCTAGGACCCCGTCCTCGAGAGCCTGTTGAGGGAGTACTCCGGGCTACGAGCGTGCTCGAGTTGGCAGCCCACGTGAGCGGACTCTGGAGCTGAGGGGAAAACAAGGTTTGGACAGCGGCGCTGAGTCGTTTGTAGAGCTCTTGTCTGGGTCTGGGACGCCGAGGGGTTCAGAGTGCTTCCTGGCGCAGACAGACAGTCCCTTGTCTCACTGCCTCTCTCTGCGTTGGTTCCGGAGCCACGTAGTGGTGTCAGGCGTGAGGCCGCAGCTTGGCCAGGCTGCGGTGTTGCGTGTGTGGTGTGTTATGTGGCGGCTCTGTCTCACCCTTGCGCGGGGGGCAAAGGCAGGAGCTAGGCTAGCGAGCAGAGGTGCGGACTGCGGGTCCCCCTCTGGCTGCTAGCGGCGGTGGCTTGGTTGCTGTTGTTGTGACGGAATTTTCCTCACGACGTTTCCAAGTGTTCTCGTTGCCTGAGCTTGCACGGCAGTTATAGCCGGCTGTGCTAGTTTTCGTGGGCGTCGTTGGTATGGCCTTGGGCAGACCCGTGCTTCTGGTGGTTCTCGCTTCGGTGTCTCTCGGTTCTGTGGTCCTGTTCTGGGTGCCAGCCCGTGATGGCACGGCGTGTGTAGCTTCCCTACCTGGCGGTGTGTCCAGGGTCCGGGTGGTTCTGCTTGTGGGCCCTCGACATTGTAGAGGTCTGAGGTGGCCGTGCTTGCGGTGAGACGTCGTTCACTTGGTTGTTCTGTGGTCTCGACAGGTGTGCTGAGCACTGCTTCCGCTTTGTCCCCGACTCTGTTGGTTTCTGCGGGAGTAGTGTGTGTGCCACGACCTTGGTTGGTGGTCGTGGCTTTGTACTGTTCTCTTCCGCTGCTTAGTAGTACCATGCTGTAGGTGTTCCTCACTTTACAGCTTTCTAGTGTAGTTTCCTTTTTTCAGAGTTCTTGCTGCTCTGGCCGGTGAGGGACTGGTAATCCCTACTGGGCCTTGTTCGCGAGGCTCACCCCCCCCTACTTCTTTCAGCTAGGGGCTCGTCGTCACGAGAGCTCGGGTCGGACGGGTTGCAGAGGCGGCTGTGGTGCCATGTGTTGTCAGTAGCAGTGAGAGCGAGCGTTGTGAGCTCTTGTAGCCTGTGTGAGCTGAGAGCTGGTTTTGAAAGTCCTCGGGGTATGCCCCTTAAGGATGCACCTTTCTTCTTGTACCTGTGCTTTTGCTTGGGACGCGTTGTACAACCCTTTTGTATATGTACATATTGTTATAGTTATTCGAATTCAGTACATATTCACTAGACTATTTATTCTAACCCTTCCGGATCTTCGGATCCGTGGGTGGCGGCACGACCCTCGGGTCCCTGGCGTGGGTCCGGGAGGTCAGGTCGTTACAGTGGTATCAGAGCGAGAGTCTACTGAGATTTGTAAGGAGTTAATAACTATAGCTGTCCCAAAGGAAGGTACTAGTGTGCTACTGACACCGTCCGACTAGTGTAGGCTTGTGCTTTCAAAGTTTTACAGGTGTGCGGCTTCCCTGCATGATTCGTGCGCGTGTTGCAGGTTGAGTTGTTGTTGTGCCATGTGCGTGGCGAGTGTGGTCGCTCAGTGTGTTCGTGCGTAGCTGCGCGGTTGGCACTGGACTCGCTGGCAGTGGTCTTCCTTGTGTGGAGGACGCTTGCGAGCCAGTCCAGGTGCGGTGCTCCTGTTCATCTTCGCGCATTTGGGTGTGTGTGTGCCGCTGAGGCTGAGAGAGCCTGCGTGTTGTATGGCCTTCACCAGGTGGGTTGTTGCCCGTGGAACCGGTGGAAGGTCTCTCTGCCTTGTGGCTGCCCTTGTTGTTGGGGTGTGTTGTCGTTGTTGTGTGTTTGGCCTTGTGTACCTGTGCGCCTTGTGCGCTGTGCTCGGGACGCCGAGCTGAGCAGGTGCCTTGCGTGCTGTGTTGCGCCGCTGGTCGAGCGCTGCAACACTTGTCTGTGGTTGTTGTCGGTCTGGTGCTGGCTGGTAGCGAGCTCTAGTGAGTGCTCCTAGAGTTTTTCTCTGTTGGTTCTGGTGGGAGTGAGGTTTCCCCGGAACTGTGTTGTGCCCGTTTCTGGTTGTTGTTGCGTTGCCCTCTGGGCTGAGGTGCATCACTTGGTTGCTTGTGTTCTGGTGAGATTTCCCAGAATAGTTGTTGTTGTCCTGGTGAGGGTTGCTCTCAGGACTGTTCCGCGCTCATTTCTGCTGCTGTGGTACTACTCAGGTTTGAGGTGTGCTGTTGGCTTGGCTGGTGCGTTCTGGAAGATTTTTCCCAGAATGGTGCCTTGGTGGTTCTGGTGGAGGTTCTCCCAAGACCGACTTGTGTTGCTTCTGCAGTTCTGCTGCTGCAGTGTTCTCTCTGATGGTCTGTGTTCTTTGGTTGTGGGGGTTGTGCATTCTGGTGAAGGTTCTTCCCAGGATCGCCCTTTGTCGCTTCTGGCGGAGGTTTTCCCATGAGTGCTCTGTGTTCGTTTCGGGCCACGTTGTGTTGCCCCTGTGATTCGAAGTGTGCCGTTTGGTTGGGCTGCGTTTTGGTGGAGGTTCTCCCCAAGGCTGCTTTATGTTATATTTGGTTGTCGTTGCTCTCTCTCTGTGGAGATGAGCTATCGTTGTTGCGGTTGGACTGTCTTTGTTACAGTCTGCTTGGGCGTTGTCGGTCAAGGTGTTGTGCCCTTGGCCGTGCGTTTGGCTGTTGCGTTGGCCAGCTTGTCTCGTCGTTCGTTTCAAGTTTTCTCGGCCGTGCTGGCGGACTTTGTGTGTCCCCGTGGCTCGAGTGGTCTGCTTTGTTCTTGCGCCTGGCGTGCTCTCGCAGATGGGGTCTGGTGAGTGTCGTGTGGTGCTCGGCGCTGTGCTTCGTATGGAAGTGTCAGCTCGCGTTGTGGTTTTGCCTCTCGAGTGTGGAAGAGACTCGTGCATGTCTCCTTCCTCTGCTTTTGTCGGTTGATTGGGGTGGTGGTGATCCACTATGGTGTTGTGTTGCCGGGGTGCGCATCGTTGCGACCTTCTGGTGGAGTCACCTTCCCTGGAGTTGTTTTTGGGTCGAGTTGTTGCTCCCTGTGCCGTTATTTCTGTATGGCACCGTTGGTCGGTGGACCTGTTTGTGCCATTTTCCGTCGTAATGGTTTCTCGCTACCTGCCAGGCTCAATTCGGGGCATTGGGTCCCTGTTGGTTTGGTGCGAGGTAGCATTGTTTTCTTGTTGGGACGCTCGTGTGAGCGTTATTTGCTGTGCATTGGTTTTTCGTGATTGGCTTACTCGTGCAAGCATTGTTCCGTTGTATGCTCGGTTGGTGCCTCGGCTTGTGCCTTGGAGGCTTTCTTGCCGTCGTTTTGGTGTTTGGCTCTCTATCAGTCGTGATAGAGGTGGTGCTTCTTGCTCTTGCGCACCAGGGAGTTGCTGCAGTTTTCACTCCCTGTGTGGCAGAGTCGGTGCTCCGTGTTTTGTGTTCTTCTTGGAGCATACGTGGTTGTCGCGCTCTTGAAGTAGTAGTTGTCGGCTTTCCGTGTGCTTCCGTTGTGGGTCTCTGGTAGAGAGTCCCCCTCGGTGGGGCCCGTGTCATCTCGGGCCGTTGGTGCCGCTGTGTGTGCTGCGCCTTGAGCGTTTTCTCCGATGCTTCGTGTTTTGTGCCTCAAGGGCTGGGGCCGACGTGGCCTGTTGTGCTCTTTCAGGCTTGCGGTTCTTGGCGTATGGCTTTCGGTAGGCCTCCTGTGGAGAGTCCTTCCTGTTAGCCGTAGTGTTGCTTTGGCCACTGGTGCACCTGGGTTGCACTTTGTTTACTTTTGGTGTTTGTGGTAGCACCGTGTGCTCGTGCTCGAGCGTTTCGGTTTGTGCCGTCTGGAGCCTGGGTGCATTGTGTTGTACCTTGGGTGGCTCCTGGTGCTGGTGGTAGCACCATGTGTTGTACCGTGTGTCTGTTCGTGAGATTTGTGCGTCGTTTCCTAAGTTTGCTCGGTGTTGGAGGCGTTGAGCTTTCTGCTTCTGGGACACGTGTGATAGCCTGAGTCTTGTGGTTGTACCGTTACCGCTGTGGGGTGGCTTCTTTGCCTTGTCTAGGTAGCCCTATCGGTGGTACGCCAGGTTTTGGTCGTGGCCAGTGTCCTGGTTTTTCCTCTCGCTCTGGGAGCGATCGTGTTTGGCTGTGGTACCCTGCTTAGGTTTGGGTCCCTCTGAGGTCGGTGTGTTGTTCTCAACCTCTGCGGTTGTTCGGTTCCCGTGTGGTTGTGTGCCTTTCTGGCGGTTGGCATGTTGGTACCCGCGCTAAGCCCTGTGTGCGTGTGGCGGGTGTGCTGCCAACTCTTCGTTGGTTCTCCGTTGTGCATGGCGTTGGTGAGTCTGGAAGCCGATGTCGGAGTCTCTTGTCGGTTCGTCTGGTGACAGTGAGGCCTGTTGGCTTGCTAGTACTCGACCACATGGTTTGTTGGCGTTGTGAGGTGCTCGGCTTTTGGCTTAACCTCAGACGTCTTCCATGTTTTCGTCGCGGTGTGCCACGTTGTGGAGTGTGTGTGACTCCCAGTTTCTATGGCCCAGCGTTCGTTTGGTGTCCTTGTCGGACCACGAGGAAGGTCTAAGTGAGACCTAGAGGTGACAGTGGATACCATTTTTGCGTGTTGAGGTTCCTCCGCGTGCGTTGGTCGTCCCTGTTGGACGCGAGGAGGGTCTGGGTGAGACCTAGCGGTGACAGTGGACATTGTTCCGTGTGTTGCGGACTCTCTGCGAGCACGATGTGCTCTGGTTCCGTCGCTCGCGTGGCTTCTCGGTTGGGCTGATGATCGATGCTAGCTGCTGCTAGTAGCGTGAGACCGTTCCCCTGAGACTTGTGGTTGGTTCTTGGGGGTTCCTCATGTTGTTGTCGGCAACTGTGTGCTCTGTCGGGTTTTTTCTGGTGACAGAGTAGGTTGTCGATCGGTTGGTCCCAATAGGGGTATGTTGGTGGCTGCAGCCGTGCGGTTTTCGGCTGGCATTTTTTGTTGTTCAGATCTGTTTTTGCATTGCTCAGCGCCTGTGGGGTTGTCGTCCCGTTTGGATGCCCCACGTGTGGCTAGAGTGAGTCATTGGTTTCTCGGCTTGGTGCTCTAGGTGCGTTGGGCATGTTGTGAACCGTAGAGTTTTCGGTTCTGTGCCTCCCGTGTGTTTGGAGCTCGTTGTGTGTGAGCCGTTGGTTTTCTGGCTTCGTGTGCTTCCTCTCGTTTTTGGCTGTGCGATTGTTTCCATGAGGAAGTCGTGTTGAGACTTAGTGGCTTTTTCGTGCTGGTCTTACGTTTGCTCCATGTGCTTCATTTCGGGTCTCGGGATCTTTTGGGCTTGTCCCAATTTCGAGGACGAAATTGTTTTAAGGGGGGTAGAATGTAAGACCCAGTTTCCCGGCTTCCGTCCAGTGTCGGGGATGACTGGCCACTAACGCGTCCAGGCTGGGTGATGCGTTGGTGTCACGTCGGGGGTGCCCGACGCGACAGTCATCCATGTCGCGGCGAGCTTGTGGGTCGCGTGTTGGTCGCGCCCTAGTTCGCCGTCGCGTCTTGCTGTCGCGCCGGGTCAACGAGCCGCGACAGTGTTTTGTCGTGTTGCACTGTCCGATTGTCTGACGCCTGTCAGCGTGGCAGGCGTGTCAATACGGCCTGTCGCGTTGTCGCGGCGCCCTTGGGGGGCGCGTCCTCGTCGCGGTCTGTTGACCCGTTGCGTTAAGGTTGTTAATGCGACGGGGTGGTCTGTCGCATTCTGGGTGCCGGGCGCTTAAGGCGCAGGCCGGCTACCCATTCCCCCTCTCTTTCTCCTTCCCTTATCCCTCTCCCTCCGGTGACCTCTTCCTCCCCTCTTCTCCCCTTTGTGTGTTTCAGGCGAGGAGGGCCGTGCGTGGTGTCCCTGCGTCGTGGAGTGTGCGTGGAGCGAGGAGGAGGTGTTCATTTCGACGAGAAGGGCCCTACGGGGTTTGGTTCTTTTGTTGAGGTAGGGATTTCTGTGCCCTTCCAATCGGGTGGATCGGGAGTCCTTGGGGTTTTGTAGTTAACTTTATAGCTTTCCCCATGCTCCCCTCCCCGTGTGTGCATGCTTGTATGGTTTGTGGGCAGCCTGGGATTGAGGATCCCGCTGGTCTACCTCTCTGCTGGTGTCGCGACGGCTCGGCGCGTCGCGACATCAAGGGAGGCGTCGGCCCTCTTGGGCGCGACCTTATCGCGACGCATTTGGCGATCGCGATAAGGCTGTCGCGCCATACTTTCTGGTCGCGACAGGTTTTGTTGTTGCAACGCGTTTCCCCTACGCAACAAGGTTGCTGTCACGGTCCCATTACCCGTCGCGATGGTATCGCGACGGCCATGGGGGACGCGACAGGACCTGTGTTGCCTCGGAGGTTTCTGTGGCCAATTTGTGTGTCGGCGTGTGCCTCAGGGCAAGCTTTGCCCTTAGGACCTTCTGGTAGGGAACGCGGCAGGTTGCCTCCCTACATTCAGTGACCGAAGGTGACACCTTCGTGGCCGTGTCCTGGCAGCGGTGCCAGGAGGGTCGCGTCTGTCTAATAATCGATTGACTGGCGGTCAATCGATTATTAGCAGAGCAGCGGGTTTCCGTACTATCCAGTGGTGTTCCGAGGTTCTAGCGTTCGTGCGTGCCTTGGTTGGCCGACGGCCCCTTTGAGGGTCTGTGCGTGCCTCTGCTCGCTAGGCTTGTCGTATGTTACAAGCCAACGTTCGCGTGGTTGGTTTTGTTGTGCTGCCCCGCCTGTTCGCCCAGTGCTTGGCACTTGAGGGCTTGTCTCGTTCAGAGGTTGTCTCCATTCCTAGGACCCCCGTCCTCGGGAGAGCTGTTGAGGGAGTACTCCGGGCTCGAGCGTGCTCGAGTTGGCAGCCCACGTGAGCGGACTCTGGAGCTGAGGGGAAAACAAGGTTTGGACAGCGGCGCTGAGTTGTTTGTAGAGCTCTCTTGTCTGGGTCTAGGACGCCGAGGGGTTCGGAGTGCTTTCCTGGCGCAGACCAGACAGTCCCTTGTTTCACTGCCTCTCTCTGCGGTGGTTCCGGAGCCACGTAGTGGTGTCAGGCGTGAGGTCGTAGCTTGGCCAGGCTGCGTGGTGCGTGTGTGGTGTGTTATGTGGCGGCTCTGTCTCGCCCTTGCGCGGGTGCGGAGGCAGGAGGTAGGCTAGCGAGCAGAGTGTGCAGACTGGGGTCCCCCTCTTGGCTGCTAGCAGTGGCTGGTGTTGCTGTTGTTGTGACGGTGTTTTCCTCACGATGTTTCCAAGTGTTCCTCATTGCCCGAGCTTGCACGGCGGTTATAGCCCGGCTATGGTAGTTTAGTTTCGTGGGCGTCGTTGGTTTGGCCTGGGAGACCCGTGCTTCTGGTGGTTCCCGCTTCGGTGTTCTCTCGGTTCCGTGGTCCCGTTCTGGGTGCCAGCCCGTGATGGCACCGACGTGTGTAGCTTCCCGACCTGGCGGTGTGTCCGGGTCCGGGGTGGTTCTGCTTGTGGGCCCTCGACCTTGTAGAGGTCTGAGGTGGCCGTGCTTGCGGTGAGACGTCCTTCTCACTTGGTTGTTCGTGGTCTCGGCAGGTGTGCTGAGCACTGCTTCCGCTTTGTGCCGACTCCGTTGGTTTCTGCGGGAGTAGTGTGGTGCCACGACCTTGGTGGTGGTCGTGGCGTTGTACTGTTCTCTTCCGCTGTAGTAGTACCATGCTGTAGGTGTTCCTCGCTTTACAGCTTTCTAGTGCAGTTTCCTATTTTCGGAGTTCCTGCTGCTCTGGCGGTGAGGGACTGGTAATCCCTACTGGGCCTTGTTCGCGAGGCTCACCCCCCCCCCTACTTCTTTCAGCTAGGGGCTCGTCGTCGTGAGAGCTCGATGTCGGACGGGTTGCAGAGGCGGTTGTGGCGCGCCGTGTGTGTCAGCAGCAGTGAGAGCGAGCGTTGTGAGCTCTTGTAGCCTGGTGAGCTGAGAGCTGTGTTTTGAAAGTCCTCGGGGTATGCCCCTTAAGGACCACCTTTCTTCTTGTACTGTGCTTTTGCTGGGACGCGTTGTACAACCTTTTGTATAATGTACATATGTTATAGTTATTCGAATTCAGTATATATCTCACTAGACTATTTCTTCTAACCCTTTCGGATCTTCGGATCCGTGGGTGGCGGCACGACCCTCGGGGCCCCTGGCGTGGGTCCAGGAGGTCGGGTCATTACAAACACAGTCAAGAAAATGTGGAAGCAGGTCGAGTCCAAAGAGATAAAGCGCCACCGACAGGGTAGAATCGCCTACGATTGAAGATGAAGAATGGCGGGTTGAATCGATAAAGCAGAATCGGTGTGAAATGAATTAAAAAGAAAAGGAAAACAGATCAAGCGTGGAAATGAACAGAGGGATCAGTCGGTACGGACGAATTGAAAAGACAATGCAGAGGAAGCATATCCTACTTGTTCTGTATATGGCTTTATTTCTTTTTAGGTGATAGTTGGGTTATTGTGATTCGTTTTGAATGTCGAGGACGACATTCCTTTTTAGGTGATAGTAATGTAACGTCGCGTGTCTTTCGGATCCTCGTGGATCCATGTTTAGCAGGTTTGGTGGCCACTGTATGGCCCATTTGTTGGTGTTTTAGTTCTTCGCGTGGTTTTTGGGGCTCAGTGGGCCGCCAGTTTGGGCCATAGTGCCCGTTGGTTCACTGGTTGTGAACGCGGCAGGAGATGGCGTCGCGTTCTGAACGCGACAGCCCTGGTGGTCGCGTTCTTGTTGCCACTTTGGGGCGGTCTTCGTCTGCATGCACGCCGCGTGTCGCGTGCTGGGCGACATGCTGACGTCGGCCTTGTGAAGGTGACACCCTAGTCTGTCACGTTAAGGTTGTGACGGAGAGGTACGTCGCGTTCTTAACCGCTGTGCATTTTTAAGAAGCATTGGCCGAACAGAGCTTTCACAAGCTCTGCTCGACCAGAAGAAGCTGTTGCGAGGCTTCTCCGGGCGATTCGGCATTTTAGCATGGTTTTTGGCGCGCTCTCGCCGCGAGGACGCAGCATGGAGCAGGGGAGACGCCTTACCGTGCATGCTTTGCATGTTCTTCGCGAAGGTAGGGTGAATCCACCTTGTTTTGCTGCGTGGATTGAATGTGGCGCATGATTCGTTTGTTTAACGCTTTAAAAACAGCAGATACCGTGTTTAGGCAATGAAATAAGCATGAAAACTGGGTTGAAACATTGTTTAGGGTGGTTTGCATGGATAATCCGGAGAAGGGTTCTCGGATTAGGGTTCGCCTGTGAAGGCGACGGCCCAGGGTGTCGCGTTCTTAACACGACAGCCCGACCCGTCGCGTTCAGCTTGTGAATGTGACATATCGAAGGGTTGCGACCTGGAGGTGACCAGGGACCCTGACGCGTTAAGGGTTCCGAGGGTCATATGTTTGTGCATGGTTTTATCGTTATCGGATTATCGTTGTGTGTAGTGTGTGGAGCGGGTAAGTGGTGCATGGGCACTCATAGCGCTCCTTGAGCGTGTCGTTTACATGGTTAGCGTGTGGTTTACGTGGTGTATATGGTATTTACGTGGTTGAGTATGTGCATGGCACACACTCTAAAGTAGTAGTTTTATGGTTGGTTGTGGGGTTGGGCAGTAAGGTCCCAGCGTGAACCTAGCCTCGGGTTTCTGATATCGTAATAAGTTATTAAGGTGGTTTAGATAGTGAAATGTGTGTGTTTGGTTAATAATTGTTGGGTGTCAAGTTAATGTGGCTATGGAGGTCATGAAATGACCAATGATAAGTCAAGCATGATTGGTTATCGTGGTTTATGTGTATGTTTGTGTAGGTCAGCTTGTAGGTCACAGAGTGACCAGGACAAGCTATACTTTACATTTGTACTGAGGTTTGTAATAAAGAATATATAAGTATATATGTGTTGTGGTTTGTGCGTTGCCGAGTTTGGTGGTCCGGCGCCTATTCCGGAATGCCTCTTCAGTTGGGTTCCCCAGGTTTTGTGTGAGCCAGGCACGTGTGTGTGCTCGGGGCTTGTCCCGGTGCGGTGGTACCGTTGAGGTCTTGTCGTTTGTCCTGGACACCCTCACTCTTGAGCTTGTTGAGTAGTACGTCCGGCTGAGGGAAAGATGACAGTGGGACAGCGACTTGAGAGAGTTTATGTTTGGTCGCTTGTAGCACGCTCGTGGTTGGGGGTACGGACACCAATAGACGTACTGGGCCCCAGCTAGTCCTGTGTTTCCAGTTCCTCACTTTAGGGAGCTCGGGCCAGAGTCCTTAAAGGTGCCAGGCATGGGCCTGCGGGGTGTGTGACCTGCAGGTTGTGGTGTTGGTTGGTCTCCACTGTTCTTGGCCTGTGTTTGTGGAGCGGCAGTTGGACCTTACGTCTGTGACTGCAAGACTGAGAGGTAGTTCTTGTGTTGTGTTGTACATGTGGATACTGGCGTCATGAACCAGTAGTCCGTTCCCGTATGGTGGCGTCGTTCCTTTCCGACTCATGCTTTGCTACCGGTTGTAGCTCATTTATGGTGACTCGTTAGTTGAGGTTTTAACCGCTGAGGTGTGCCTTGGTGTTGGCACAGTTGCGGTCGTAGTTTGACTTGCTGTGGTGTGCCCTGTGGTGGCACTAGTGTGGTTGTGGCTTCCGTGGTGGTACCTCATGGTCTTAGGTACCTGTACCCCGTGTGGGTAGTGGTTTGTGGTGGTACGCCGTATACTCGTCTTTTCAGGTGTTGAGGTGGAGCGGTGCTTGGTGGAGGTCGTGTTGTCGGACGTTCCACTTGTTGAGTTGTGCCCTTCTGAGGGTAGCTTTTGTCGAGTTGTATTTTGGGGTATAGTGGACTAGCTCTTTGTTAGCAGTCTTGTTACCCATAAGTTGAGATTGTCTGTGAAGCTAGGGGCTTAGGCAACCAGTTGTTGTTCCGGTTGCCTGTGAGGCTTGTGGCTTAGGCGTTTTAGTGGTTGGGCGGACTAGTGGTGCTGTGCTAGTCCTGTGCTTCCCTTCCTTCTAACGTTTATAAGTTTGTTGGCATGTTATGTTTAAGTTAAGTTGTTGTTTATTATAAATGTTGTGAGCATGCCATGGTTTGACTATCGATGTTGCCTGTGAGACCCTTTGGGGTTGAGGTCTCTTTGTAGGTTCATGTGTTGCTTTTGGGTGGTCCCTACTGAGCTAGTGACTTGTGAGGCTCACTCCTCTACAGTTCTTTTCAGGGCTTGCCGTTTGTGTGGCTTCCAGTGGCGTTGTGACAAACTTGTACCACCAGCAGTAGTGTTAGCAGTATTGTGTGAGCTTGTGCTCCCTCGGGGTATGCCCCAGGTAGTTGTACTTTTTAATTGGTCATGCAATAATGTATTTGGATAGTTGTAAATTGTTATATGCAGATATGAGCACATGTACTTTTTTGTGTCTTATACCGTTGTGGTTGTCTTTTATATTCTTACTGGACACGTGTACGAGCTATCCCTTACGAGACTTCAGTCCGTTCGAGGGAGGCGGATCTGGATATGGAGCCTTATTGGGCATAAGTATCCAAGGCCGTCACATACACTGCTAGCCACCCGAGTGGTATGGTTAACCTTTGTTGGTTGTGTGCTGTGCAGGACATGTCTCCGCGCAGGCGCAGGCAGGTTGGAGAGCTGGTTGAGTAGTAGGATGAGTTTAATATGCCCGCGCAAGGGCAGATCCGGGAGGAGGTGTCCCCAGAGGAGTCAGTGGCACAGCCTCAGGACGTAGCGGCAGTGGCAGCGGCAGGTGGGCAGCAGCAGCAGGAGTACCAGCCTCAGCCACAGTAGTACACGGACTGGTTTCCTTAGCAGAGCAGTTCTTCAGGAACTTGTACCAGGGAGTATACCAGCCTGGGCAGCAGTAGGTTGTCAACCTCCGGTACCTCCCCAGTGGTACCAGAGCAGCAGCAGGCAGGGCAGAGGAGCAGCCAGAGCGTCAGCAGCGATCGGGTACTGGGAGTACCAGGGCCGGTCAGCGGAGGACGACGGCGACGGAGGACAGGACCGCTCCTTGAGAGGTTCTTGCGTCTCCAGCCACTGATGTTCTCCGGTGAGTATGATCCAGATAAGGCAGAGAGCTAGACCCATGAGTTAGAGCGCACATTTGAGACCATGGAGTGCGCGAGGAGAACTAGGTCCGACTGGCGGTGTACCAACTCAAGGGAGCAGCCCATGAGTGGTGGCGAGTTCAGAGGCAGACTCACTTTCAGGGGCAGCGGTTAGATCATGTCACTTGGCAGCGGTTCTTGGAGGTCTTTCACGGCGAGTACTTCCCCGACTACATCGACGTGAGAGGCGCGACATGTTCCACGAGTTAGTGCAGGGCGACCTCACAGTTTCTCAATACCACCAGAGGTTTGTCAGGTTGTTGAGGCATGTTCCTCATGTCGCAGGCGTGTGCAAGAGGTTCATAGTAGGACTAAGACCAGACTGAGGTGGGGTGTGACGGCTCACATTTGTACCACCTTAGGAGAGGCCGTGGCAAGGCCACCGCCTTGGAGAGGGAGACCTGGCAGCCCCAGTAGTAGCAGCAACAACAACAGCAGGGAGAGCCTCTCCCAAGTCCTCACGTACCAGCGTCCAGTAGGTAGTCGCGGCAGCGCGACTTCTTCTTCTTCGGGCTCCGGCATTTCAGTAGTTCCGGATTGCGCTCGGGTTCCATCAGATGAGCCTCGTGGTGGTGCTCGGGGGAAGCAGAAGAAGCGTCAGTCCAGGTTTACATAGCAGTCCGTGCAGCAGGGAGCTGAGCAGGCAGACAAGAGGCAGTTTGCTACACTTGTGGTTTACCGGCCACTTCTGGAGGGATTTCCCGACGGGGTAAGTCCCGCAGCAGCAGCAGCCAGGACGTACGCGCAGCAGCTACCTCAGTACCATAACCCTCTCCAGCAGCAACCACCTCGTCAGCAGCAGCGGGGGCAGTACTAGCAGCAGGCTCAACAGTTTCTGCAGTTTTAGTAGCCGCAGTAGTACTAGTTGTACCAGTAGTAGCAGCAGTTCCCTCAGCACCAGCATCGCCGCAGCAGCAGCAGCCCCAGTAGGCGCCGCAGCGTGGTCGTGGTTGTGGTCACGTGATGGCACTCACCCGGAGTAGCGGAGGCATCAAACCTTGTTATAGGTACCCTACCTATCCTGGGCAAGCTACTTATGTTTTGGTTGACCCCGGTGCTTCATTGTGTTTTGCTTTCGAGGATTTTTACGAGTCTCTAGCTTGTCACAACGTAAGAGGAAGTGTGACGTGAGGTCGATCTCCTGTCTGTGACTACATGCATTCTTTTATTTACCCGGAGGGCGTGACAGTCGAGGTTGAGGGGCCACCAGTTGCCGCCAGGTTGTACGCGTTGCAGCTTCGTGACTTCGACATCATCCTGGGCATGGACTGGTTTGGAGGCTCACCTCAGCCGTGGTTGATTGTCAGCGGAAGACCGTTCGGTTCGGGATACTTGAGCGCCCGTTCTCTGCTTCTGAGTATCCGTCTACCCTCGGCCATTCATTTCCTTGTGTAAGGCTCGTCGTTTGATCCGTGA
>JACBKR010003614.1:0-28489 GCA_014218235.1 Colocasia esculenta
TTACCCAATCTAGGTGACTATGAAGTTCAAGAGGAGAGCAAGTCGAGGATGGGAATGCGTCCGAGTGAAGAGCGTTCCAACATGAGTCTATCTATAGTTAGTTTATTTTGAGTGTTAGAACAATGTAGTCGGAAGTGAGGTATTACGTACTTTTGCTTTTATTGAGTCTTAGTTTTGTATTATTTTCTGAGACAAGTATGAGATTTGAATACAATTTATATGAGTTCAACCTTTGGGCCCTATTATGATGTTGTGTTGATACACATTTAGTGCGTGCTAGCTAGAGGCTTATTTTCCGACTGTCCACGTCTCGAAATATCGACTCGATCAATTGATAATATCCGCTGCTAATTCTCGGGACGTGACATCCCAGGACATGATCGGGCCCTTTATATTTGCCAGGCATTGGTTATATTGTATCTTAGACAATCAGTCAATGGCCAATATAGAGTACCAGAATAGTTAAGAGCACTAGATGAATAGATGAGATAGTAGAGAGAACGTGAATAGACGAGCGAGTAGAGTATATATGAGAGCTAAGGGTACATCACGTAAAACAACGAGTAAACAGGCGATAGTAACAGTTGCACAACACGCGCACTTGGTGTTGGCAGTCAGGTGGAACTCACGACCCTACCATGGCCATGTTAAGCACAGGTCCAAAGGTCTAGCGTGATTCAAGGTGAGAGCGAACTTCTAATAGCCGTTCGATCATATAGATCCCTAAAGGTGCAATGGTGTTAGGGTACAACCGCTCGTCGACCATGTGGGAATCATGATCAGGAGACTTACGAGGCCTTGTGCAAGGGTTCACTAGTCCGGCGAAAGGAATATCCGACGGAGAGTTCACCACAAGCCAAGTAAAGTGTGTATATAAAACAGGTGATCGACGTTCTAGAGGAATTCTAGAACAGTGGAGCGTCGATATCGGTATATAAACAACGCAAGAAACGAATATAAGTCCTTTAAATAGGGCATTAATATACTTTATTGCAATAAATTACCAGATACATTATGAGATATTTTATGCCATATTTCAGCCATATATGGATGGTTCACGTGTGTGCATGTGTAAGAGAAATCATAGATAGAAAAGAAGTCGTGAATATGTATTTAAAGCATTCAATATAGCTCCATTTTAAAACAGGTGTTTTTACTGCGTGTATGACTGTTAAAAATCATGTGAACGCGACGTACCCATGCAAGGGTCGCGACAGGGTCATGATGGAATGCGACAGGGTCCTGCACGGCTCGCGACAGGGCTATCTGCTCAGGCGGCCAGAACGCGACGAGGTTTCCTGTCGCGTTCAGAACACGACAAGATGTTGGTCGCGACGGCCCTGAGAACACGGCGTTCGAGCCATCGAGTTCTCAGGTACTTACTTCACCTGAGTTCGAGTAGGAAAATGTTCTACATCGGATTACGTGCCAACTTGACTTGTTTGGACACAGGGTACTTTGAAAAATCATAACTAATTACATAGTCGATGAAAAATCATGAAACAAGTTCGCAAATTAAACTAGACATGTAAGGTACTTCCAGTAAATCGGAATTAGAGAGAGAGGATGGTTCATATAGGGTTTGAATATGAGCAAGAACGAGTTATTCAGACATGACACAGAGAGAAAGATTGATTAATTGGATCAGCATGCTCGATGAAATCTTGGGCTTTTAGGGGCAAAAGATCCCTAACAACATGAAGTATCTACAGTAAAAATTTCGTAACATGGATCAAGTATTCATAGGGATTTGAATTAAACATGATGTCTCGGGGTTATCATGTTTGCAGATCTTCTAAAATCAAGAATAAAAGATTGGCTTGATGAAAAAGAGGGAATCAAGAGGGCTTTTGTCCTGGTGATTGGAACTACCTACAGGCAGTTTAATTTAATTTTGCTCGTGAGAATGCCTACCTTTGACTCGATTTGTCTTCTAGGTTAAAATCTCCAGAACGAGGAAGAAGCTCCAAGAACTCCTTCTCCCCACGAGATCCTCTCCTCCTTGGCCTCTTCTCCACGACTAACAACCTTTGGCAACGAGCTAGGGTCGGCCAAGAGGGTTTAAGAGATGTATTTATGCATGTATGGGTTCCTATTCCTACTTCTATTCTAATTGCTCTTTAATTACGAGATTTCTAACTCCAACCTTCCTTTCTTGCTTTCCAACCTCTATTTAGGTTAGGATGAGATCTAAATTTGTGCTAAATCATAAGGGGTAGGCTTAGGAATCCAATTCCAACTCTTATTGCCTCTTTTAATGCTTAAAGAGTCCTTTTCTATTTAGGAGATATTAAGACTCCGAATTTAGGGTATTTTCTGTTTATTTACTATTTGTAAATTCATATTTTGACTCAATAAGTTCTAGATGATCCATTAAGCAAAGCCCATTACTCTTTTCCATTTAATGAGTTTTATTTATGCTCTTTTCATTGAATATCCCTTTAGCTGAGTTTTTAATTTATTATTTAAATTTTTATTTTTCTCAAAAAAATCAGGTTGCTACACATTATGTGAGGAAATCCTCTGCCAAGTACCAATAATCTCCCTTGTGCAAAGGACATTAATTTTTAAAAAATAAATTTGAATTTGATAACATCTTTTGAATGAAATGTCTGTGTTTGTACTGTGATTGTCTAATCATATTCATACTTTTCATGTTGATTCTGCTTGACTGAATGCAAAAATGTGCACAAGTTTGATTGTGTATCATTTGCATATCACATATTCTAGTCATGCACATATTGAGGGGGAGCACATGTTTTGAGAAGAGTGATTGTTTTTGAAAAGAAGGCAACAATGCTTGTACATAAGTTGTTAGGGAACAATTTGCAAATTTGATCAGACTTGTTGAGCAATGTCAGTGAAAGCTTTGATTCAGAATAAGGTCGACACATAATTGGTGTTGTGTCGACACCAGTTCACTATTCTGAGATTGAGAGTGATCATTACTCACATTCTGTGTCGACACACAGCAACTTCTGTGTCGACACATCCCTTCTTTGCTTGACATTAAATTCTTCAAAATTTTCCAAGAAATATTCATTTTATATTATTTCATATTGACGAAGGAGAATCTTTATTTTTGATGAATCATGACTAAGTCAACAATTCAAGGGGAGCTAAAGAATTCACTGATTTTTTCTTACATCAGACCAAAAACAATTTAGTGGTTTGCTTTTTATGTAGTTCAAAACCTGACCATTAAAACTTCTGAAAATAATCGAGAATGCATGTTTAATAGTCTTAAAATATTCTTTAAGTCAACATTCTTTTATTCTCTGAAATTCAAAAGTAATTTGATTTCTTTGGTTGAATAATGTCAAAATCCATATTGTTTTTACACATTTTTTGATAATTTGAGAAAGGCTAAGTTTGTGTCCAACTTTTAGTATCTATCAAATATCAATTCTTTCTTGGCAGAGCAATGGCTTGCATACTGAGAAATTGCACACCTTCACAAAAAGTGATGAGCTATGTATGTCATGAAGTGTCCTGCTATCTCTACACTAAGGGGTTCAATCAAAATATTCAAATTTAATGTTAACTGAGTAACTAGAAATATTGGCGTCTGATAAACATATATTTCCATGTCAAAAAGTTTTCATCAACCCCTTGAGGCAGAATGATTAGTAATCTCAAGTAACCAGGGACTCAGGTGTGTAAAAAGCATGTGTACTTGAGTGAACAAGATGTACTACATCTGACTGCTCATTACTTTTACTTCAAGGAAAATACACAACAAAAATGCTCAACAACTTCCCAATTCAAATCCTCTAAAATGTTTAACTTCAATACTAATTAGTATTTTTCCTAGAGAGATTATCTTGCAATTGCTGAGTAAGGTTTGAAAGAATGATCTGTTACTGAACATAATATTTTAACTCTATTAAATTGTGATCAGGTTCTTCAGATTTGTCTAATGGTCAAACATTGTCTACTAATCCTCAAACCATTAAATTTGCAAAAGGAATGATGAAAAGAATTTGATAGTGACATCTTTAACATATTAAAAATCCTTGAACAATTGATTTTCAAGTCATTCTCATCATATTAAAGACTCTCTTTCTCTTCCTTTCATAAACTCTTGAATTATTATTTTCACATGTCGACACACTCTATTCTTGTGTCGACACAGTCTGGTCTCAGGTCGACACACTTGCAGCTTGTGTCGACACACTTTCACCCAGTCAATGGATCTGGATTAGGTTAGATGAACCTCTGGATCATCTTACCATCTTTATTTGGGTGTCGATTCTATTTTAAGGACCACAACCCTAGGTCGACCCTACACCTTCAACTTCCCATCTTTCAAACATCCCTTCTCTCCTCCAACTCCGGAAGAACGAGATCCTACGATTTCCAGTTCATCCGTCTTGCTTCTTCATCTTCCATATCCAGTCTTCATGGCACCCAAGCAAACTCCAAGGCGTGGAGCAAAGGCAAAAGCAGCAGTCAAAGGTGTGGTTATTCAAGATCAACCAGTGGAATGGCAGTCTAAGTTTAGCAATGATCCTTCGAAGAGGAAAAGACATTCCATTCCTTTTGGTGCCTCTTCCAAACGTGCCAAGTCTACATCTCAAAGCAAAGGAAAGTCTACTATGCCACCCAGATACCCTAAACGCAGAATTCTTAGGGATACAAGTTCTTCTGAGGAAACCAGTTCCTCATCAACCGAAGATATACCCACTTCAAACCCTAACATAGAAACACCAGAACTCTCTTCATCTGATGCATCTCAGTCTCCAACAGAAACACCTTCAAGATCCATACAGTCTGAAATGCTTATGCTTTTGAAGCCAAGGTTAGTTGACATCCATGATACAGATTTATCAACTGCCTTTCCAGACCTTCTTCCCCTATTTGAATTTCAAGGATGGTTAAAATTCATCAGTGAGCACAGAATCTTTTATCCACAATTGGTTCAAGAATTCTACAAAAATCTTGTGGATACATAAGAGAGATTTCAATCTGAAGTAAAAGGTGTGAAAATCTGTTTTACTCAAGAGTTGGCACATCAAATTTTCGATATTCCTAATTCTGGTGAAGATTTTTATACTTTCCAGTTTGATCTTCATGAAGCTTATTCACTGCTTACTGGGTTGCCTTATGACAAGAAAGATGCAAAGCAAACACATGTTACAAGCTTGAATGCTAATATTTTTTCTCCACTACATCAGTTAGTGCATCATATGTTCACCACTATTCTTACACCTCAGGGTGGTGGAAGAAATAGGCTCACAGACATTCAAAGATTTTTGTTATTTTACATGTTGAAAAAGATTAAGGTGGATCTTACTGAGATCATGTTTCATATTATGTTTGAAACAACAAGGAAGGAACTTCATAGATCTCTTCCTTATGCTGCACACTTGACTGCGTCTCTTTGAGAAGTTTGGTATCTCATTTTCAAATGAGAAAGTTCCGAGAATTCCTCAATATAACATATACTGTTTGAACAATGTGATAAGATACATGAAGTTCAAAATTCAAGGAGCTCAGGTCACTAGAGGTCCAGTATTGGAACAAGCATCAGCCCATGATTTAGAACAGCTAGCTCCTAGTGAAGATCCTCCTCAAGAAACACAAGTGGACCAGCCACCATTGGAGTAGAAATTACCCTCAAATATTCCTGAACAGTTCATTCCACAAGAGGTTCCACATGACAGTGTGCCACATCAAAGTTTGATAGTTCAATCCTCTTTCTTTCAACATCAAGGTTCAGCTTCCACATCCACTGGTGGATCTTCAATCCCTCCTCAACTCTATCATTTTCTTCAAGTTCAGTTTGACAATCTGAATTCTTCTATGAGAGAAATGTCAACCAATTTTGAGTTCAAAATACAGAGATTGGAAAACACAGTAACAAATCATTTTTTGAGACAACAAGAATTTGTTGAACATGCCTCAAAAAGGTTTAATAGATTGGTTGGCACACTTGGTGATGAATCAACTCAACTATCATTTCTACAGTCTGGGCTTCAAGATTTGCTCTCAAGAGTTCTTGATAATACACAATAAGGCATTCAAATTGGACAAGAAGTTGTGACTCAAATTTCCAAGTGCAGACTATCTTTTGCTCATTTTGATAGTGATTTGGAACAGAAGAAAGAGCATACAGCACACATTGATCAACAAATTGAGGAACTCAAAGCTGATTTCAATACTGTGTGGAAACTAAGAGATGAAACTAGCACTGGAGATAGTTGTTATGCTACCTCTTCTACAGCTGTTCCTCCTATGCCCCATGGCATTGATCACATGACAGTTCACATCTCTGAGAATCTAAAGAAAATGGAAGAAACACTTCATACATGACTGACTACTATTCAACTTTTACTGAGGAACAATTTGGGAGCTTTGGAAGAGAAAATGAAATCCTTGATCACAAGCTCTTTGCCCTCCCCCAGCTCCACCTCAGTAGTGCTATCTTTTTGATGATGTCAAGGGTGAGAGATTTGTTTTGTGTGAATATTTCAATTTTTCATTTCAAAACTTTATGTCAAGTGAATTGAGAGTCATTGGTTTTTTTGAATTTTATGATTTTCATATGCATGCTATACTCCTGCAGTTTAATTCTCAATGAATGATGTGACTTTGTGATTGTGATTGCCTCTCACATGTGACATGAAATGAAGTGATTGACTGATTTATATACTTTGTTCATTTATACTGAAATGATCAATGAATCATAGTTGTCATCATCAAAAAGGGGGAGATTGTTGGATCTCTTATTTTGATGATGTTTAACTATGATCCATACAATTTTGAATACCTTGCTCCAGTCTATACCTAACATAATATTCATGTTTAACTCAGAGAAAAGGTGTTATGAGTCAGTGGTGTCGACACAATATTGTCAGAGTTTTGACACAAAGGGCAATTCCAGTGAAGAGATTCAAGAAGAAAAGCTAGTTGTGTCGACACAGGTCCCTTATGTGTTGACACATCCTTTGTTCTCATAAAGTAGACAGAAGAAAAGAGTCAGTGGTGTCGACACACTTTTGTCATGGTGTCAACACAGGAGGTTTCCTAGAGAGCCATATTTTTAGGATTCAGCCAGGTGTGTCGACACAAGTCAAGTATGTGTCGACACAAGTTAACTTCCAATGTTGACAGTACAACAAGTTAGGCTCATGTGTCGACACATAACTTGACTGTGTCGACACACTTCGAATGATGATCCAGAATCTGAATTTATTGAACACATGTCAGGTTGTAATTTAGGAATTTTTGAGCAAGAATTCTATGCCCCCACACTCCAAGGTACCACGTGGATACATGAGACTATAAATGCCCATAATCCTTACACTTTTGGGGCAACACACACTAGTTCTGCATTCCCAAGAACCAGAAAGCGGCGGCTAGAGAGAGGTCCTATCTGAAGGTTGCTACTGCTTCTGATCTAAAGAATTGGAGATCCAGTTGCTGTGAGTGATCAAAGATAAATTTGAATTCTCAGATTCAGAAGTCTGCATCATCAGCCTGAAGCTGGAAGCCAGAAGTTTCAGTTGGAAGCACAAAGGGGGAAATTCGAACCAGTCTCATATGTTCTAAATTTCTTATTATTCAACTAGTTCTACATCTCAACTTCAAATCATTCAGTGTGTAGTGTGAAATTTGAGCTATCCTTCTAGTCAATTTCATGTGTGTGTTCTAATTTGAGATTTCGATCATCTCAAATTGTGTGTGTGTTGTGTGTTTTGTTTGAACTTGCTCTATAAGCATATTTGTGTGTGTGTGTGTGAATGGTGGATGTAGGATACACAATTGTGTAATCTGAACCACCCTAAATCCTTGTGTCTCTGTGGATTGATCTATCTTAACGTTAGATGATTGATAGGCACGCTTGCTAATCAGTTTGCTATCATCTAGTAATCTTCAGATTCACACCTCACTTGCTTAATTTGTCTTGATTTGAATCTGTGCTTAATTCAAAACTCGGTAATTCTATAGATTTTTAATCTAATAAGTGTTTCATTTTAATTTGGTAGAAATCTATTCAACCCCTCCTCTAGATTTCTTCATAACTATCTTCCGCTACTTTTTATAGGGCACAACAAAGAAAACTGCAGATCTACGGAACTAGACAAGCAGGTTCCTAATCGAATTACCCAAGTTATCACAGTGACTGCTAATCCTCAAAGGATCTGGATTCTGAGTCGTGGTAGGAAAGAAGTGGCTAATGTTGATAATACTAAAAAAAAATACATGTGTAGAAACAGATGAAGCCTAAGTCGGAGAACTGGGTCTACAAGTTCATGCACAAGAGCATGAGGATGCTATTCAAGAAACATCAAGTACAAGCAAAGAGGATGATTCAGGCCGACATGAAGTTGTGGTGTCGGAAGAGCTGGGTAGAAAAAGAATTGCACAGAGGGTTTAGTCGATCTCTCACCTCAAGATGATCAAGTTCATGATGCCATGCACAATCCGAAGATCCATGATGATGCTGATGTGAGTGTTGCCATACGAATGAGTGAAGAGACCTTTGATGATGAACATTCAAATCGAAGGGGAAATAAAGACCCAGACAATGAACGTGAAATCATGTAGAGCCATGTAGGGACAGTTACTGTAGAAGGAATTGGGGGACGGGGGGGGGGGGGGGGGGTTTGAATTAGACACGTCTTCCCTCGCAATGATGGACAATATATTCATGCCATCAACAATTTAGAGTCGGATGTGATCCAGAAGGAATGTACAGAACGTGTTCTGACCCGTGCTCGTGCGAGATCAGTGGAGAAGGGTAAGAATATTTTGATATGATGAATTCTGCTATTATGTGGAATACTCGTGGTGTTGCAAATGCCATCTCACGTAAAAGCCTCAAAAGCATGTTCTACAACTGCATCCATCTGTGGTAGCCATTAGCGAACCGAAAGGTCTCTTAATAAAGCAGCCAGTCTGGGTTGCTCTCTTAAGATGGTCAATTATGCTTGGAATAATGGGGATAATTCGAAGATTTGGGTTTTCTAGGATTCTTCTATAAACTTTCATATGGTGGAGAGTTTTGATCAATATATAACCTTGGGTCTCAGGTCGGGTCACATTTTTTCTCTTTTTATGACTATTAAGTATGCATCATGTGATATTGAAGCCAGAAGGTTACTCTTTAATGATCTCTTATAGTTTGCAACCACAGTGGATGTGTCGTGGGTCATGGGAGGAGATTTTAATTATGTTGCTTAGCCTTCTAAAAAGATAGGTGGAAAATTTCTAACTTACCATCTATGGTTGAATTCAATGCGTTTATCTCTGCAGCTGGTCTCTTCGATGCTGGGTTTATAGGCTTTGCCTATACCTGGTCTAATAAAAGGACTGGTGCAGCTAATGTTCGGGCGAGGCTGGATAGAGTCCTCTTTAATAAATTATGGCAGGATAAATTTATTAATCTTCAGGTTCAGCATCTTCGAAAAGGTCCTTCTGATCATGCCCCTCTTGCTCTTTCCATGGTGAATATTGGCCACGGCCCTAGCAGATTTGTTTCCCAGGATATGTGGATGACTCATGAGTCGTTTCTCTCGGTGGTTTCTAATGCCTGGAACTCTATTTATGTTGATCATCCTAATTCCATGACAAAGCTGCAGATCAAACTTAAGGAGTTGAAGATTGCACTTAGAAGATGGAACAAAGAAGTTTTTGGGCATATATCAGATGCAGTTAAAAGGGCAGCTGAAGAGGTGGATATATAGGAAGAAATTTTTGATAACAATCCTACTGAAGATAATCAAATAAATCTCAATCGTGTGACTGCCAATCTCAACCAGGCCTTACCCAGGGAGGAAATTTTCTAGAGACAAAAATCTAGAGTTGATTGGCTTCATAATGGGGATAGGAATACATCGTTCTATCATGCCACAGTTCAGTGCAATAGGAGGAAAAGCTATATCCATAGGCTGATTATAGAGGATAGTAGTGGTTGGTGCTCTAATTAATCCATTCTTAAGAGCGAGGTTGTCAAGTTCTATCATAATTTGCTGTCAACGAAATATCATGAGGTTGATGATGGTTTACTTGGTTGTATTCCCTTTTTGATTTCTTCTGACCAGAATGAAACTTTATGCAAGCATCCTACTGAAGATGAGATTAAAGTTGCAGTCTTCTCGATGAACAAATCCAATGCTCCTGGTCCTAATGGATTTATTGGGAGTTTTTTTACCCAGTGCTGGAGCATAGTATGTCAAGATGTTGTTGTTGTGGTGCAAGGATTCTTTGATGGCTTTGGTCTGCCAAGAGGTATCTCTTCTTCCTTAATCACCCTCATCCCTAAAGTTTCCAAACCTAGGAATTTTTGTGAGTTCAGGCCAATCTCGCTATGCAACGTTACATATAAATATATCTCCTGGGTAATTTGTGGTCGTCTAATTCCAATTCTTCCAAGCATTATATCTGAAGAGCAAAGTACTTTTATCAAAGGCAGGTTTATCCTTGATAATGTAGCTTTATCCAGACAATTTCTCAGAGACATTAATAGAAAAGTAAGGGGTCAAAACATTATGTTTAAGCTTGATATGGCTCAGGCGTATGATAGAATGGAATGGAATTTCATCCTGGCAGTGATGGGGAAGTTCGGTTTCTCTAGCAGGTTTATATTATGTTGGCATGCTTTTGTCCAACTGCTGGTCGTCTATGAACCTTAATGGTGAATTATCTAGGTTCTTCAAATCTACTAGAGGTATTCCACAAGAAGGTCCTCTAGTGCCATTGCTTTTCATCATTGCTTTAGAAGTCCTCAGTTGTGGTTTGAAAAATCTATTCCAGAATGGTAAACTACAGTATTATAGCGATCCTCATGGCAGTATTCTTGTGTCTCACTTACTATATGCAGATGATAGCTTGATTTTCATGAATGGAGGTATTAAAAATGTAAAAAATCTGCTATGGTTTCTAGATAGATATGAGAAAAGTTCTGGATAAAAGATCAACGCTCAAAGAGAGTAGTTTCCAATTTCCTCAAGGGCACCTAGTTCAGTGGTTCACATAATTCATCAACTTACTGGCTTCAAGCATCAAACAGGTTGCACCAGAGACCTAGGGATACCAATTAAAGCTGGTAAGCTAAAGTCTACTAACTTTAAATTTGTGGTGGATAAAATCACCTCTCAACTTGTTGGATGGCGGTCCAACATGCTTTCTCAGGCTAGAAGAGTGGTTCTTATTAGATCGGTTCTTGGGAGTCTTCCTATATACTTAGCTTCCTCCATGTCTATTCCCAAGGGTATTAGTGCTAAGATAGACCGGCTCTGTGCAAATTTTTTTTTGGCAAGGAGGTGAAGGACAGCATCGCAGGCACTGGATTGCATGGACTAATTTGGCTAATCTTATGATTAAGAGGGCCTAATTTCAGAAGAATGGAGGATGTACAAGTTGCACTAGCTATAAAACAAATATAGAATATATTGAAGAGGTTCCTATGGTCTACCTATGCTAAGCAAAGATACCTAAAGCTTCATCTGTGTGATACCAATACTCCTTTCCCTCAGGGTATTTCTAAAACTATTTTTCTCAGAGTTAAGGAGGCTGTATTGGCAAACGCTCACTGGATAGTGGGTGATGGTTCCAATATAGATTTTTTTAAAGATCAGTGGATTGGCAATGAGACTATCCTAAAAAAACTCAAGGAGGAATGTCTGTAGATGCAATGACCTATGATTTCTGTGAAGGAGATGCTTACAGATGAAAACCATGAAGCTTGGAGAAAGATCAATGCAAGTGCTCAACACATCAGATCTTCTATGTCTAACTGCAATCATACCCTTATTTGGGCTGCTAATGCAGGAGGCTCTTTCACTGTCAAGTTGGCTCTTTATTATGTTGTTGTCCAAGGTGTTTGTCGCATAGCTTGGAACAAAATTTGGCACCAAGCTATCCCCCTAGACCTCTATGTTTATGTGGAAACTTATTCATAGAGCAGTCCAAGTGGATTCTAGAGTGGCAGAGTGTGGTATACCCATTGCATCCAAATGTGATTGTTGCAAAAATCCAAAACATGAAACTCTTGATCATTTGTTTATTCACAGTGAGACTGCTAGAGAGCTATGGTCTTTTCTTCTCCCCCTGATCAGTGATAAAGTTAGTCCCAGCCGTCATATCTCCATTACATGTTGGAACATCATTGCTCATGGCTCCATGACGTCTGCTTTTACTTTTACTGGATTGGTTACAGTACTATCTATGTTGTGGGAGCTTTGGAAGAGTAGGTGTAAATCTCGTATGGAGGGAATTAAAATCAATGTTGACAAGATAAAGTGTAAGATCCAGTCAACTGTGGTTCAAGCTGTTCAGAGAGTGACTTTCAAAAGAGCTATCTCTAGGGAACATAATATAATTCTGACAACATTCAATATCAAACTTGTTGTCAATTTGGCTACTCCTTTAATTGTCAACTGGGGTGCTCCTAAGGTGAATTATAGTCTTCATGTTGATGGTGCTTCGAAGGGTAATCCAGGAAATTATGGTGGCAGAGGTGTATCCGGAATACTACAGGAGATTTCATCCTTGGATTCTCCTTCTATTATGGTACAGGTAATAGCATTATGCGAAAAGTAGAGCCCTACATGACGGTTAAGGCTAGCCCTTCAAAAGAAGATTCCAGACTCAGTAGTCTACTCAGATCATCAGTTCTGGTGGCAGCTATTCAGAGGAATTGCACTCCACACTTGGCGATTTTCCCTTGGTGGTGAGGAATTAACATCATGTTACAACTATTGAATTGTCAGTTTAAGCATCTGTACAGGGAGGGAAATCAGGTGACAGACTCTCTTGCTAATCATGCTTGTGACATGAAAGACAATATGGTTTTCAATTCTACTAATGGTCTGCCAAGAAATTCCAGGGGAGCTTTACTTGTTGATAAGGCAGGACTTCCGAGCTTTAGAGTTTAGCAAGTCTGGTTGGTAGAGCCAGCTTGACAAGTTTTAGTTCAATTCTTATTATGTCTGAAGGTGTTTCAAGTTAGGAAAGGTTCTTCTGTTCAGGGGTATGATCCGTTGGGTGCTGTAAGTTTTTATTGCAATTATATAAAATTTGTCTGATGGTTGATCGCCTAATGGAGTGAGAACATTTTATCTCTTTAGGATAGGGTGCACTCTCCTAGTCACTGACCCATTGGGCTTGTTTTATTAAAAAAAAAGTTATATTATATGTTTTGTATATATATTATTTTTTACTACATTTATATTTCTTTTAGAACTACATTTCTATATTTAGAATAATCTATTTAGTACAATATATTATAAATATTTTTATTTTTTTATTTTTAGTTTTAATTAATTATTTATAATTTTATTTTAACTCCATCTTTCGATGACGGTTACAACCATTGCCAATCAACATACCAGAATCACATGTCGACAGACATAGCCAGATCCGTTGGCTAAAATCCATGTGGTTCTGAGTACTAAACATGCTCCCACTGCACTAGAGAAATTAGGTACTAACAATCACATAATTTCAACATGATTTAGACCATCCTAAACATCAAAATTCAAGGACCCAAATAACACTTTATTCTATAAAAATCCGGATGTTTTACAAGCACCAATGCTAAAATAAACTCCTAATGGATCCATTCCTCAAAGATTACATGGAATTGACATTATATGTCCATACATCTTATAACAAGATAAGACTCCCACATCTAATGACAAAAATAAAACTCCTCTAAGGTGCTTCTAGCTCAACACACAAGGATCCGCCATATGTTAATCTTGTTTTCAGATTCACCTAAAAATGTTAGATAGGTTTATGAGTAAACTAGCCGAGTAGGGGTGCGGGCAAAGTATAAGTAATTACATTTTAATAGAACAGGAATTTCAAGGATAATAGACATAATTTCGTGTATGAATAGGAAGCATGCTTATATCAAATCAAGAGTTGCATATTGCAAGATATCAATTCAAGTCATGTTGTTATCAAGACAGATCCGAAGGATCATCAAGTCATAAAGACAAATAAAATATCCATACAAGGATTTCCAACTGGGTTATATGACAATTGATCAAGATTGGCCATTTTCAAACGACTCAAACTTATCAGTAAAGCAAGCAATCATATCAAGTCAAATAAGTCATCTCATGACTTAGTCTTAACATATAACAAGAGGCACTTTCAAATCGCATATACAAGGGATGCTAATGCCAAATACCACTGAAATTGATCCATACTCCCCAGGTTATCAAGTACGTCGGGGTGCTCCTCCCTAGGACTAGATCAGGCCCCATTGCGCAAGCATTTGATCAGTGGACCGAAGTCCTAAGTAGTGTCGATCTCAAGAACATTATGGCCATTGGAGTCAAAAAGGACAGAATTGTAGGATATCATAGAAGCTAAAAACATAAGCTCAGTTCAAGGATTTAAAATACAGATTTCCAAGGATTTAGTGAACGAAGTGAAAGAGAACTTGACAGATCAAGGGTCAAGTGGGTTCCTTATACATTTTTCTTAGTTTCAAATTCAAGACAAGCAGATTCAAAGTTGGAATCTCGGTTGAATCACAGAGGGAATAGAAATCAATGTCCTTAGGAGTCATTAGAATAATATTCACATTCTTACCACTTTTAACATGTACAAGATACTTAGATTATTGTCATGCTGGTTTCCCTTCTAAGGGACAGATCACAAGGCAGTCGAAATTGGTCACAAAGGGCCAATCGAAGTGCCAAAAAGGGCCAGTCGATATTCCACGAAGGGCCAATCAAAGTTGACAAGAGAGAGAACAACCGAAGTTTGACAAGAGAGAACAGTTGTAGCGACCTCATTATATCGGTACGGTTATACCAACCCACGTCGATATAGTGAACGGTGCCACAGTGGGACATTTACCCAACAATAACATTCAGCTGAGATACACGTGAATATAAGAACAGAGTAGCGGAAGTAAAAAAAACCACTGTCTTCATTTCATTCATCATCCACATTTAACATACATGATTCGATAACATTTAAAGAACTAAAAGTCCACATAATTAAATTGCTGAAAATCAAATACATAATTGTCCACACTTAAACATTTCTTTCCATGATAATGCTAGTACAATGTTTCAATTACATACATCAAAATGTCAAAATGTCACAACTAAGCTCCACCAAACTAGCTACTCTCCGCGCTCGGAGTCGCTTTCCACGGTCTCCTCCAAAGGTGTGTCACCTACTACACCTGTACGCCGAAGCAAGTAATGAGTCTAAAAGACTCAGCAAATAACTCTACACACATCATTCATATACATGTCATAGCAGGTTTACATACACATTTACAAGACACAATCATGTAGCATGCGTGACCTTGAAATAAAACAACCTATCATGGTGATTCTACTTATTAAACACATGATTCATGCTTTCAGATTTTCCCACAATAAAACATCCTATCACATGCTCTCTAATCACCTACACATGAAAGTTCTACTTTCAATTAAACTAAAACATGAGAACAATCTAGCATGACTAGCTTACATACATGAAAGAAAACATTGCTAACATGGTTATTACTCATTCGTATACATGCACATAACCATTTCACATGCTTTAAGCTTGCTGTTTTGATGTGGTTGACAGTTTACAATCTAACACATGAAAGCTATGTTCTCATTCAAACCACAACGTGAGAGTAAACACACATGGAATGGGTTACACATAAGTAAGGATTGTCCCTAGCATGGATTCTACGCATTGTACACATATAACACATGATCATAACCACATTTAGGTTGTTGTCCTAACATGATTTCAGATCATCATATCATGGATTTCAATTTCACATCCTCACATTTTGGTTTCGCATTTTTACACAATTTCTAATTCACATACTTCACTTTTTACACATTGCACATTAACACATTCACATTTACACATTGTTCACACTACACAATTTGCACATGATCACAATCACATTCACATTTTACACTTTAGTGCCGTGACACATAGTCCAAACCACCATAAGAAGGACACATCACATCACATACACATAGACGTCACCCAGGCAACACAGCGGCGACTCTTGGACTGCGCAGACCGGGAGAACAAGTCTCCACCCTAACCAGTGGTACTTGTCCACCTCCAGGATTTCATCCTAATGCCCTTAGGATCACAACACATTGAACCTTCCCATGGGGACTTTTCCATGGTATGGTTCCACAGCCCTCTATGGAAGCAGTATCACACTTGGCACAGGTTTACACATTACACATATCGATTTTTACACATTTTACACATGACGCTCATGTCTCATTTATTCTTTCACTCCCAACATGACTATGTTCTCCTAATCATGCCACTACAGATGACAGAATTTATCATTCAGGAAATTTCACCAATCAGGTTGGGTTACACAGAGATTAAATCATTTCACAAGGGCATGCATTAATTACCCATTTTTGCATGGAAAATTCATATGCATGGTATAGTTGTCCAAATGACCTGAGAATTTAACCACATGCTGATTTCGGTTTAGGACCCCACATGAAAGTTTTCACATTTTTCTGATCCAAAATGCAATTGCAGAAAATTTAACATAAATTCTTGTATTATTCCAAAATTCAATTTATCATGGTGTATAACATAAAAGTTCAGTTTAACAGATCAAAATCCTGATTCCAATTTGCACAATACCACAGGAAGTTTTCCCGAATTTATTACACGACACACGATTTACTGGAAATTTAGCAATCCTACACGTGTTTTCTATTTTCCAAGTATAAATTTGCAGTAAATCACGTTGACATGGGAAAATTCCAGAAAATTCAGAGCAGAGACTGACGTATATAAACATGATTCAACAGGATTAGGGCATCATAATTTTCCCACAGATTATTAAGGTCATGGTGAACATACATGGTCGTCTTCCATATGCAATAATAACTCAACCATCCACAATAAATGCACAACCATTCTCTCACACATTCCCACATTCACATTACATAGCATAATAGGTTTACAATATATCCTCATCGTGAAACATATCGAAAGTAATTATATATAAGGAGAGAACAGTTCACTGTTCTGTCCAAACGAACTTGGCGGCGGTCTCTGGCCGTTCCAGGAGTGGACGGCAAGATCGCTGGACGCATACGGGGAATCTCGGCTTCAAGGCATTGACGCCAAGTTCCTGTCTGTGCAGAAACACAGACCGAGCTCCAAATAACAGGGTGAATGGGGGATCCAGGACACGAGGAAAATATGTAAAAATCATAAAAACCTACTAGACATCTACATGGACGATAGGGGTAGGTTACTTGCCTCTGAAAAATACTCCAAGGGATCTGAAACGGCGGTGAAGCTCTCCTTGGGCAGTCCCAAGAAGCCTCCAAAACACCACTCCTCCGGGTTCTCGGTCGATGCAGGTGCTATGCCAGTGTGGGAAAGCCTTCTCCTTGGTTCCCTCTAGCCTCCAGTTGCAATAGAACGCCGGATGAAGCCTTGGATCGCCGGATTGAAGCCTCCAAAGTTCAGTCTTTGCACAGCTCCGAGCTGGGGTTTTCTCTCCTCTTGCAAAGAGTCAAGAGAGGTTTTCTGGTGCAGCAAGGGTTTAGTTTATAGGAGAGGGGTTTGGGGAACCCCGGAGAGGTGATGGGATGGCCTGATAGTCATTGGGGACTTCTCCCCAATGGCTGGGCTTGCTTGCTCCCGGAATTTGGGCTCTGCAACGCATGCAGGTCAGAGAAGTTGGCGTCCACATCGCTGGACGCTAGGGTTAGTGTTGGCGTCTATATGGTTGACGCCGACACCACATCGACGTCTGTTGATATTGATGCCAATCTGGCCTTCGGCCAGAACTCTAAACATGCAGAAACCATGTACGTCTTATACCTATATGTCATACATATGTATTATCATGTACACACTACCAATATATCATTCATACATTATTTACAACTAATTATACACATGCACACAATAGTATACTAACTAGTACTTACGTAGATATTTACATACGTACATACACAACATGAATTATTTACATGCAATACAATAAGCAACAAAATTCGAGGGCCTTACACCCTCTCCCCCTTAAAAGAAACTTCGTCCCGAAGTTGAACGACACTACTCAAACAAAAGGGGATACTTCTTCTTCATCGCATCCTCAAGCTCCCAAGTAGCCTCCTTTCGTGAGAAGTTCCGCCAGAGAACTTTCACCGACGCAATACTCTTGTTCCGGAGATGCTGAACCTTCCGGTCAAGAATAGCTACTGGTTGCTCGACATACGAAAAATCTGGCTGAATCTCTACTGGCTCATGACTAATCACATGAGACGGATCTCGGACATATTTCCTGAGCATCGAAACGTGGAAAACGGGATGAACACTAGCCAAGTTGGGGGAAGGCTAGCTCATATGCCACGCTGCCCAAACGTCTGAGAATCTCATATGGGCCAATGAACCTAGGGCTCACTTACTATGCTGCTAAATCTGACGACTCCTCGAGTAGGCGATATCTTCAAGAAGACATGATCGCCAACCTCGAACTCCAAATCTTTCTCCTATTGTCGGCATAACTCTTCTGCCTATCCTGTGCCGCAACAAGCCTCTTTCTGATCAACTGGATCTTATCTGAAGTCTCCTGAACTAACTCCGGACCGATCAGCTGCCTATCACCGGTCTCCTCCCAACATAACGGAGATCTGCAGGGCCTACCATACAACGCCTCAAATGGTTCCGTACCAATACTCGCATGAAAGCTGTTGTTGTATGCGAACTCCACAAGAGGTAAATGGCGCTCCCAATCATCCTTCCAATCCAGAACACACGCCCTCAGCATATCCTCGAGTGTCTGGATAGTCCGCTCGGACTGTCCATCGGTCTGGGGATGAAACACCGAACTGAGCTTCAGCTCCGAACCTAAAGCATCCTGAAGACCCTTCCACAACCTCGAAGTGAACCTCGGATCTCGATCCGAAATGATCGACTTCGGCACACCATGCAATCTAATGATACTACTAACACAATCTAGCTAAACTCTCTACTGACTGCTTCTTCTTCATAGGCAAGAAATGAGCAGTCTTCGAGAATCTATCTACCACTACCCAAATCGAGTCATTGCCCCTTCTAGATCGAGGCAAACCCGAAACAAAGTCCATAGTGACAGCTTCCCACTTCCACATTGGGATCTCCATCCTTTGCATAAGGCCGGATGGTCGCTGTCGCTCGGCCTTTACTTGCTGACACACCAACACCTAGACACATAATCCGCTACATCCTTCTTCATACCGAACCACAAAAGATCTCTTCAGATCCTGATACATCTTAGTGTTACCGGATGAATAGAGAATCGTGATCTATGAGCCTCCGCTAACACATGCTCACGGACATCTACTAAATTAGGACACAAACACACGGTGATGGAATCTAATCACACCGTCCTCATCGCGAGCAATGCCTGCCTTGCCCACTAACTCTAAGAGTCTAGGGTCGGCTTCCTGTTGCTCGATCACCTCATCCAAAACCGAGGACCTAAGGGATAACTGAGCTACAAAAGCCTGGCATAGCGATGGCTCTAACTCAGTCAACGCGCAAGCCGCATCTTCCAACATCTTCCAATCCTGCTGAGAGATGGCCTCCTTCTACTCAGAGCATCCGCTACGACATTCGCCTTCCCAGGGTGATACTGAAGGTCGAAGTCATAGTCCTTCAAGAACTCAATCCATCTCCTCTGCCTCAGGTTTAATTCCTTTTGGGAGAAAAGATACTTCAAGCTCTTGTGGTCGGTAAACACCTCAAATCTGACACCATAAAGGTAGTGTCTCCAGATCTTTAGTGCGTGAACCACTACTGCGAGCTCCAAGTCATGAGTCGGATAGTTCTTCTCATGCTCCTTCAATTGACGAGAAACATAAGCCACTACCCTTTCTTGCTGCATTAGCACACAGCCCAACCCAATCCGAGACGCATCCGTGTAGATAGCAAAACCCTCCACACCGCTCGGTAAGACTAACACTGGAGCTGACGTGAGCTTAGTCTTCAACAATTGAAAACTACTCTCACACTTCTCGGACCAAACAAACTTCACTCCCTTTCTGGTGAGCTGAGTCAAAGGGGCGGCGATGGATGAAAATCCCTCAATAAATCGCCGATAGTAACCAGCTAAACCAATAAAACTACGAATCTCCGAAGGAGTCTGGGGAATCTCCCAATCCATAACAGCCTGGACCTTTGCTGGGTCAACTGCTACACCAGTACCGGAGATAACATGCCCGAGAAAATGAACCTCGCGCAACCAAAAATCGCACTTGCTGAACTTAGCATACAGCTTGTGCTCACGAAGAACCTCTAATACTACCATCAAATGCTGACGGTGTGTGGCCTCGTCCGGAGAGTAGACCAACACATCATCAATAAACACTACGACAAAGCTATCTAGATAAGGCCTAAACACCCTGTTCATGAGATCCATGAACGCTGCAGGGGCATTGGTCAATCCGAAAGGAAGGACCAAAAACTCATAATGTCCATAACGGGTTCTAAACGCCGTCTTGGACACATCCTCACTCCGAATCCTCAACTGATGATAACCAGATCGCAGATCAATCTTAGAAAAGACTGATGCATCTCGCAACTGGTCAAACAAATCATCAATACGAGGTAAGGGATACCTGTTCTTTACAGTCACTTGGTTCAGCTTCTGTAGTCAATGCATAACCTAAGTGACCCTCTTTCTTCTTGACGAATAATACAGGTGCGCCCCAAGGGGAAACACTAGGGCGAATAAATCCCTTATCAAGCAACTCCTGCAACTGCCTCCTCAACTCGGCTAACTCCGCAGGTGCCATCCGATATGGAGCCTTCGAGATAGGAGGGGTGCCCGGAAGCAACTCTATGGTAAACTCTATCTCTCTATCCGTGGCAAACCAGACAAATCATCGGGAAAGACGTCTGGAAAATCCTGCACTACCTCAATCTCTGCAAGAGTAGGTGACTCATCAGCCTCTGGCACTAGTACCACGCTGGCAAGAAAAGCGTCACAACCTTGTTTACCATGCGCATCGCCTTCATGGCAGAGATGACTAACTTTCCCGCCAATTCCTTGGCAAGGGGTGAGAGAACTCATCCTCACTAGGAATGCGAAAACAATCCTCTTCCGACGACAATCCACTAACGCATAGTGCTCTCTAGCAATCCAGACCAAGAATAGCATCATAGTCCTTCATCTTTAGCAAGAAGAAACACCCTTCTAGGACTCTATCCTCAATGCACACAGGTAGCGACGGAATGCACTTCCTAGTCGATACCGTACCCGCAGGGGTGTGCACAGACAAAGGGACCTCTAAATCCTCAGACTCTATACCTGACTCTAGGGCTAGCTTCCTAGCGAACCGCTCGGAAATGAACGAGTGAGTAGCACCCGTATCAAACAAAACCCGAGCGTGCACACCTAGAAGTAAAACCGTACCTTCGGTGACATGCTCCGCCTGCTCGGCGTCCTCGCGAGCTAAAGCAAACACTCGAGCTGGGGCTCGAGGCCTTCCTGGTCTTCCTGTAGCTGGCGCTGTTGCCGCTACTGCTGGGGCTGGCGCTCCGCGCTGGACTCCCTGCTGAAGTCTTGGGCAATCCTTGATCTTGTGGTCGCTGCTTCCACACTTCAAGCACTTTCCGTAATCATCCAACATCGGTACCACCATGTGTCTTCCCACAGTGGGGACACTCTTTCTTCACACCAGGGGAACGTACAGAAGGTACCTGAGAACTGCCGACTGCCACTGATCGCTGCTGTGTCTGGTATACCGCTTTCTTCTTATCCTGTCGCTGGAACGTAGCTGCAGGTCTCTTCTGCGAAGCCTTCTTCTCTTCAAGGTATTGCTCCATCTCGCCCTCCTGCCTACAAGCAGCACTAAGGGCCTCGTCCAAAGTGCGGTGGTCAAACGCCACGAGTCTCGTCCGCAGTGATGGCTTGAGTCCCATCACGAACTTCTTTGTCTTCCTGCGCTCATCTGCCACGATATGAGGTGCATACTTAGAGAGTCAGAAAATCTTGCCTCATTCTAGCACGGTCATGGAGCCTTGAGCCAAAGAGAGGAACTCCTGCTCCATCCGATCTTGAACATGCTCAGGGACGAACTTGGCCCGAAAGAGCCTCACGAACTCGTCCCAAGCACATCAATAGCTCCGTCCTCAAACCGGGTACGCAGCAATGAAGCCCACCAACAATCAGCTCTTTCCTACAGTACTCCGCTCATAAGCACCATCAAAAAATCTACTTAACAAACATACAGCATATAAAAAATATAAAATATATATATAGCATGTAGGTGGCTAATGTGACCTTATCCTCATCTGCACACCTGATGGCTCGGAAGATCTTTTCTATCTCCCTCATCTAGCTTTCTGCAACAATGGGTCGCTCTCCCCCTTCAAAGAGGGTGGCAGCATCCTCTTGAATCTTTCCATGGTAGAAGGTCCACCATGGTCCTGAGCTGGTACTTGAGCCTGCTACAGTACACAGTAAGCAACACACAATCACACAATATCGCATGATTAAATAAAACACTATTAATCATTTTATTAGTCTAACCTGAGCCTCCAACTGTGCCTGGAGTGCTGCCTGGGTATGAGCCTGCGTCTGCATGGCTGCACCAGACCTTGCATGAATACTCCATAATCACAAGCGGCGGTGGGGGAAGTACAGGACCTTGCGGTGCCGGGGCCTGCTGCTCCGCCCGCTCGTCACGTCTCGGCTCGTCCTTACGGGCCGGCGCTCCGCCACGCCTACCTCTCGAAGCCATGGCTGTAATAAATTCAGCCACCATTAGAGCTATTTTAATTTATTTCCTAACCGTTTTCTTATCTATTTTCACTCATTATTAATCAATTCTACACATGTGGACATCCTATGTAGACTTAGCATGTAATGAAGATGATGACTTATGTATATTCATGTGCAATCTCAACCGGTCGCTCTGATACCAATCTCTGTAGCGACCCTCATTATATCGGTACGGTTATACCAACCCACGTCGATATAGTGAACGTTGCCACAGTGGGACATTTACCCAACAATAACATTCAGCTGAGATACACGTGAATATAAGAACAGAGTAGCGGAAGTAAAAGAACCACTGTCTTCATTTCATTCATCATCCACATTTAACATACATGATTCGATAACATTTAAAGAACTAAAAGTCCACATAATTAATTGCTGAAAATCAAATACATAATTGTCCCACTTAAACATTTCTTTCCATGATAATGCTAGTACAATGTTTCAATTACATACATCAAAATGCCAAAATGTCACAACTAAGCTCCACCAAATAGCTACTCTCCGCGCTCGGAGTCGCTTCCACGGTCTCCTCCAAGTGTGTGTCACCTACTACACCTGTACGCCGAAGCAAGTAATGAGTCTAAAAGACTCAGCAAATAACTCTACACATATATACATGACATGTCATAGCAGGTTTACATACACATTTACAAGACACAATCATGTAGCATGCGTGACCTTGAAATAACAACCTATCATGGTGATTCTACTTATTAAACACATGATTCATGCTTTCAGATTTTCTAAATCAAACTTCCTATCACATGCTCTCTAATCATTCCTACACATGAAAGTTCTACTTCAATTAAACTAAAACATGAGAACAATCTAGCATGACTAGCTTACATACATGAAAAACACATGCTAACATGGTTATACTCATTCGTATACATGCACATAACCATTTCACATGCTTTAAGCTTGCTGTTTTGATGTGGTTTGACACTTTACAATCTAACACATGAAAGCTATGTTCTCATTCAAACCACAACGTGAGAGTAAACACACATGGAATGGGTTACACATAAGTAAGGATTGTCCCTAGCATGGATTCTACGCATTGTACACATATAACACATGATCATAACACATTTAGTTGCTGTCCTAACATGATTTCAGATCATCATATCATGGATTTCAATTTCACATCCTCACATTTGGTTTCACATTTTTACACAATTTCTAATTCACATACTTCACTTTTTACACATTGCACATTTACACATTCACATTTACACATTGTTCACACTACACAATTTGCACATGATCACAATCACATTCACATTTTACACTTTAGTGCCGTGACACATAGTCCAAACCACCATAAGAAGGACACATCACATCACATACACATAGACGCCACCAGGCAATACAGTGACGACTCTTGGACTGCGCAGACCGGGAGAACAAGTCTCCACCTAACCAGTGGTACTTGTCCACCTCCAGGATTTCATCCTAATGCCCTTAGGATCACAACACATTGAACCTTCCCATGGGGACTTTTCCATGGTACGGTTCCACAGCCCTCTATGGAAGCAGTATCACACTTGGCACAGGTTTACACATTACACATATCAGTTTTTACACATTTTACACATGACGCTCATGTCTCATTATTCTTTCACTCCAACATGACTTTGTTCTCCTAATCATGCCACTACAGATGACAGAATTTATCATTCAGGAAATTTCACAATCAGGTTGGGTTACACAGAGATTAAATCATTTCACAAGGGCATGCATTATTACCCATTTTTGCATGGAAAATTCATATTGCATGGTATAGTTGTCCAAATGACCTGAGAATTTAACCACATGCTGATTTCGGGTTTAGGACCCCACATGAAATTTCACATTTTTCTGATCCAAATGCAATTGCAGAAAATTTAACATAAATTCCCGTATTATCCAAATTCAATTTATCATGGTGTATAACATAAAAGTTCAGTTTCAGATCAAATCCTGATTCCAATATGCACAATACCACAGGAATTTTTCCCAGATTTATTACACGACACACGATTTACTGGAAATTTAGCAATCCTACACGTGTTTTCTATTCCAAGTATAAATTTGCAGTAAATCACGTTGACATGGGAAAATTCCAGAAAATTCAGAGCAGAGACTGACGTATATAAACATGATTCAACAGGATTAGGGCATCATAATTTCCCACGGATATTAAGGTCATGGTGAACATACATGGTCGTCTTTATATGCAATAATAAACTCAACCATCCACAATAATACACAACCATTCTCCCACACATTCCCACATTCACATTACATAGCATAATAGGTTTACAATATATCATCATCGTGAAACATCGAAAGTAATTATATATAAGGAGAGAACAGTTCACTGTTCTGTCCAGACGAACTTGGCGGCGGTCTCTGGCCGTTCCAGGAGTGGATGACAAGATTGCTGGACGCATACGGGGAATCTCGGCGTCAAGGCATTGACGCCAAGTTCCTGTCTGTGCAGAAACACAGACGAGCTCCAAATAACAGGTGAATGGGGGATCCAGGACACGAGGAAAAATATTAAAAATCTAAAAAACCTACTAGACATCTACATGGACGATAGGGTAGTTACTTGCCTCTGAAAAATACTCCAAGGGATCTGAAATGGCGGTGAAGCTCTCCTTGGGCAGTCCCAAGAAGCCTCCAAAACCCACTCCTCTGGTTCTCGGTCGATGCAGGTGCTAAGCCAGGGTGTGGAAAGCCTTCTCCTTGTTCCCTCTAGCCTCCAGTTGCAATAGAACGCCGGATGAAGCCTTGGATCGCCGGATTGAAGCCTCCAAAGTTCAGTCTTTGCACAGCTCCGACTGGGGTTTTTCTCTCCTCTTTGCAAAAGGCAAGAGAGGTTTTCTGGTGCAGCAAGGGTTTAGTTTATAGGAGAGGGGTTTGGGGAACCCGGAGAGGTGATGGGATGGCCTGATAGCCGTTGGGGACTTCTCCCCAATGGCTGGGCTTGCTTGCTCTGGAATTCTGGGCTCTACAACGCATGCAGGTCAGAGAAGTTGGCGTCCACATCGCTGGACGCTAGGGTTAGTGTTGGCGTCTATATGGTTGACGCCGACACCACATCGACGTCTGTTGATATTGACGCCAATTGGCCTTCGGCCAGAACTCTAAAACATGCAGAAACCATGTACGTCTTATACCTATATATGTCATCATATGTATATCATGTACACACTACCAACATATCATTCATACATTATTTACACTAATTTATACACATGCACACAATAGTATACTAACTAGTACTTACGTAGATATTTCATACGTACAACACAACATGAATTATTTACATGCAATACATAATGCAACAAAATTCGAGGGCCTTACAACAGTCGAAGTGACCATAAGGCCAATCGAAGTGCCACAAAGGGCCAGTCAAAGTTCCACAAAGGGCCAATCGATATGCCACAAAGGGCCAATCGAAGTGCCACAAAGGGCCAGTCGATATGCCACAAAGGGCCAGTCGAAGTTGACAAGAGAGAGAACAGTCGAAGTTGACAAGAGAGAACAGTCGAAGTGGCCAGAAGGGACAGTCGAAGTTGACAAGAGAGAACAGTCGAAGTGGCCAGAAGGGCCAGTCGAAGTTGTCAAGAGGAAATATTCGAAGTGCCATAAAGGGCCAGGCGAAGTTGTCAAGAGGAAACAGTCAAAGTGCCATAAAGGGCCAGTCGAAATGTACTTGAAACAGGAAGGGAAATGGGTCGATGAATAACTCTAGGATGCATCAGACCTAATGATGCCAATAGCAAGAGTTCAATGGTGGATAGAATGGATATTTTTTCAGAAGAATCATACCAGGTTTCCAACAAGAAAGTTGTTGAAACCACACATAAGAGAACTTGAGGGTTGCACTTTCCAATCTAACGTACTAGAAATGCATGGATCAAGACAAATCAAATGGGTTCCTTTATGGGAAAAATCTTGGAACTCTACACTCCTTAGTCAAAAATGGGGCAAACAAGAGGGGCTTACGATGGTGTGAGGGTCAGAAATCCTAAACACCCTACGTGATAGAAGTTAGGCAAATCATATGGAGTCAACTAGATTTCTATCATGGAAAGAATCAAGGATACTCAAAATAGGAATAAGCATTTTAATTTGTGCCTGAGAAAATCTACCTTTTTGGGTTGCTCTTCAGATCCTTTCCTATGATGTAGAGGCTAAAGGAAGAATATGAACTCCTCAAAGCTGCAGGATTATCCTTCCAGCTCCGGGGTGCTCCACATCATTAAAGCCCAAGCTTCTCCAGCAAGTCGCAATCAAGATGAACAAAGAGGAGCTCTAAAGTTCCAAGATCACCTTCAGCTCTTCTCAGGTCAAGGCAGAAATGTGCAGAGAGGAAAGGCTACAGACGACCTTTAGGGACAAGAAGAAAGTATAAGGTCCAGCCAAGAAGGGTCTTATGGCGTATTTAAGGGGTCTTGGTCCAGTTTAAGGCCTTTCTTTATTCCATATAAGAGGACAAAAAGGATAGTCAGGTCCAATTTGGACATACATGGGTCATGCGACCATGCCCAACCCATGTCATGTCTTACCTAACCTTGACTTGCTCTGGGAAAAGGACAAACCCACCATACCATGGCCATATCTATGTTGACCTTTTATGGGGAAAGGACAGGGGTAGGTAAGAACCACTCATGCCTTTTTAGAATGCTTGTCCTTATGTTGCCATCGATTGGAGACCAAGCTCCAAACCAATTGGTGTTCAAGGGCTACATCGACTGCTGATGAAGCCATAGATTGATTATGAAAGAGCTTCATATCGATTCGGCATGAGTCAATCAATTTGTGACTACAAGGCAATCGATCGGCATAAGACAATCGATTGGTGAGTAAGAGGGCAATTGATTGGCGTAGAGAACATCGATTGGTGACTAACAGGGCAATCGATTGGCGTAGAGACAATCGATTGGTGGTAACAATGCAATCGATTGGTAAAGGATATATCGATTGTTGAAGGGAATATCTATTGGTCATTAAAACCATCGATTGGTGACTGAGGTCATCGATTGGTGAAGGAAATACTAATTGGTGAAGGGAATGGTCCCAAAACCATCCGATTGGTGTTATGAGGTATCGATTGGTGACCAAATCTAATGGGTCTTCCAATTGGTGATCATTCTAGCAATTGGCCTTCTATCCTTTCGATTAGGCTTGCAAATGGGATCGATTGGTGACTAAAGTTTCAATTGCTGACAAAGTATCTAGCAGCCTTTTTGTTCGGTGTGGCTCGACACCAATTGTTGAACAAGGGCCTAGAAATCATCTGTTTAGGATTACAAATGAACTGATAATGGATAAGGGCTTAGTAAGATCTCAATTGGTTTTCCAAACAATTATTCCTCATGAGTTATTGGCATATGTTTATGGGTCTTCCATTTGTCTGATTGTTAGGAATTCTGCTCATTGGACCTCCATGGTTTTTAGAAACCTAAGTTCTCATTCCCATTCACAAATTCCCCACTCATTACGTGCTCTATTTCATTGGTGACTCTTTTACTTTAAATACCCTATTACCCTTACTCAAATGTCTCACCAATTTATTCTCATTATGTAGAATTAAAAATCCAGGTTGTTACCATATATGACGAAGTGAAGCTACTAATTGGTGAAGGAAATACTAATTGGTGAAGGATTTTATGATAAAAGTCATGCTTATCATAAAATCCTTAACATATTAATATCACTTTTATCTCATGAATATAATGT
>JACBKR010003615.1:0-28392 GCA_014218235.1 Colocasia esculenta
GTTGACACACATGATACATGTGTCGATACACTTTGACTACAAGATCAAAAACTAGCAGCACGTGTTAGGGGGCTAGAAGCACATGTCACTAAAGGGTGTACGAACACCCGAATTGCGATATTCTCACATCCCCAGGTACGAGGTCAATGATGAGGGCTATAAATATGCCCTTTGTCTCATCTGAAAAAGAGTGCCCAGAAAAGAAGTGGAGAATATTCTAGCGCCCCCAGGGAGAAAAGAGAGAGAGCAGCTGTAGGCACGCTAAAAATGACACCATCGCGGGCAAATTTCAAGTTACGCCATAATGCCACAAATAGCTCCCTTTTTGCCTTGTGAGAATGATTTTCCCCATTTTTCATGATCTCCTCCCATTCGGGGTGCTTCCCCATCAATTTATAGGATGTGTTGGAATATCATAAATGCGACGGATTCAGTGGTCGGGATTTAGGACCATGATCCGTGACAGCTTAAATGGACGCCTTTATATTCCAAATGCGTGGTGGCTTACTCCGTCGCAATTTATATTGTTATCCGACCAGGTTTCTCACTCTTATATGTTTGGCTAAGTGGTCGCTATTTTCAATTCCATATTTTAAACCTTCCACTTTAGCAATTTTCGTTAATGGTTTTTGGAAACATTAACTACCAAGTTTGATTCACGACCAGTGTGTCCGTCACAATTCAGTTTCACACTCCGACTTTGACTGAACTCTGACTCTTGTTGGGGAAGCATTGTTTGGAAAGTATAATTCACGATGGGTCATATAGTCGCGATTTATTGTTGCCTTCTTTTGATGCGCGACCGGTCAGACCATCGCTATTTTGAACATATCGATTATATGGTAACCTTCCATAAATCATTTTTGACAATTCATATCCGCGTCGGTCATCCTGTCACGATTCATAAGCAGATTATGTTAGAATCCAAATTGGATTGAGATCTCCTTATTGGCACCCACTCAGGTCATCGCGATTCAACTTTAAATGCGACCACTGTGTCCTTCGCTATGTTCAATTATTGGCCATCTCATAATTCAAGTATGTCTCCTATATATAAACCCCATGTCTCGTCTTCCCAAAAAAGTTGGAGCCCCTAGAGAACACCGACGCCCAGTGAGTTGAGAGAGAGACTTTCAAGGTGAAGCTGTAAGGCCCTCGAATTTTGTTGTATTACTTTATTACGTGTAAATAATTCATGCTTGTGTATGCATAGATGTATATATCTACGTACGTATTAACTAGTTATACTTATGTGCGCATGTGTATAATTAGATTATAAATATTTCTTGAATTGCATGGTGGTAGTGTGTACATGATAGTATACATATTGCATGTAAGTATATAGAATATGCATGGATTTTCTGCATGTTTTAAGTTCTGCCCAAAGGGCCAAATTGGCGTCAACAGGGTGGACGTCCATGGTGGTAAACGTCTATATCGTTGGACGCTAATACTTAAATAAACGGCCATTGATGTGGACGTTAATATCTCTGACCTGCATGCGTTGTAGACCCCGAAATTCGGTGGCAAGCAAGCCCAGCCATTGGAGAGATGTCCCCAACGGCTATCAGACATCCCATCACCCCTCTAGGATATCCCAAACCCCTTCTCCTATAAACCAACCCCTTCTGCACCAGAAGAACTCTCTGGACTCTTTGAAAAGAGGAGAGAAACCCTAACTCTAGCTGTGAGAAAACCTGAAGTTTGCATGCTTTGATCCGGCAATTTGGAGCTCAACCGGCGATCTACAACAATTGGAAGCTAGCTGGAGCCTAGAGGAAGGCTTCCCCGACTCCAACCTGCTGTGGAGATCGACCAAGAACCCGGAGGAGTGGTGTTTTGGAGGCTTCTTAGGACTACCCAAGGAGCTTCATCAACCTCTTTGATCCCTTTGAAGGTTTATTAGAGGCAAGTAACCCATACAATTCATCCATGTATGAGTCTAGTAGGGTTTTACCATTTTTACAGATTTTTCCTCGTGTCCTGGATCCCCCAAATTCTCTTGTTTTTGGAGCTCGGGTGTGTATTTTTGTTCAGACTTGAACTTGACGGCAAGTTCTCTTGCCGTTAAGATCTTCAGTTGGCGGCATGCGATGATGCCGTTAAGCTCCGTTAACGGCCAGACTGTGCCGTTAAGTTTTTCAGGACAGAACAGTGAGCTGTTCTCCCTTCTATATGATTAATTTCTGAAGTGTTTTCGCATGAGGATATAATGTAATCGTATATGTTATGTAAAATAGACAATGTGATGTGTGTGGAATTTTCTGTGCTTTTCGGTGAATGGCATGAATTGTTAGACTTATTGAAATACATGTTTGGAAAATGGATTATGCTTGTTCACCTACTGTCTACATGGTCCCTGAGGAATGGAATGCCCTAAATTTTTTTAAACCATGTATATACGTATCAGTCTATGCCCTGAAATTTTGAGAATTTTTCCATGATTGTGGGATTTACTGTAATTTCTGTTTTGGAAATAGAAGACATGCGTAGGATTTGTAAATTTACAGTAAATTGTGTGTTGTGCAATAAATACGGGGAAAATTCCTGTGATGATGTGTATGTTAGGTTCAGGGCTGTGAACTGTCAAACTGGATATTCATGTTATGTTCCATGATAAATTGAATTATGAATGGCATGAAATTGAATGTTTTAATTTCTGTAAATGTAATATGACTCATAAAAATCTGGAAATTTGTATATGAGGTCATGAACCTGCAATTAGTGCGTGGTTAAAATTTCATGATATTTGGATAACTGTAAAGTGTATTATGAAATTTCCATGTGAAAACATGTGATAAATGCATGCTATCATGAATATGATTTGATGATGTGATTGCCAACCTGATTAATGTGAGCTACTGAGTGTTTGATTTCTGTCAACATAGTATCATGATTAGGAAAATAGAGCCATGTGTATAAGTGAGAGAATGTAAAGACATGTGTAATAGTGTGTTAAAAATCGGAATGTGTAATGTGTAAGACTGTGCCATGTGTGACACTGCTTCCATAGAGGGCCGTGGAACCGTACCATGGCAAGTCCCCATGGGAAGGTTCAATGTGTTAAGATCCTAAGGGCATTAGGATGAAATCCTGGAGGTGGACAAGTACCACTGGTTAGGGTGGAGACTTGTTCTCCTGGTCTGCGCAGTCCAAGAGTCGTCACTATATTGCCTAGATGACGTCTATGTGTATGTGTTATGTGATGTGTCCTTCTAATGGTGGTTTGGACTATGTGTCACGGCACTAAATTGTGAAATGTGAATGTGATTATATGTAAATTGTGTAGTGTGAATATGTGTAAATGTGCAATGTGTAAAAAGAGATTATGTGAATGAGTAATTGTGTAAACATGTGAAACCATTATGTTAAATTGTGAAATTGTGGTCCATGATATGTTAATGTGAAATTATGTTATAACATCAACCTAAAGGTGTTTATAAGAATGTTTTATATGTGTAAAAATGCGTAGAATCCATGCTAGGAGCATTTCTTGCATATGTGCGAACAATTCCATGTTTAATTGCTATCGTGTTGCAGTTAATCGAAATTGTAGCTCTCATGCGATAGGATGTGAATTGCTAAATTATGTCAAAACAGAACCTTAATGTGTATGAAATGATAAATTGCATGTGCAAGAATGTGTAGAAACCATGATAGGAATATTTCCTTTTATGTAGGCAAGAATCCCATGTGTGGTTGCTTCTATGCTGTAGCTTGATTCGAAATATAGCTTTCATGTGATTGAATGAGTAGGAAGCATGTGATAGGATATTTATTTTGGAATGGCTTAAATCATGTACCATGTGTTTTAAATTTTGTAAAATTATCATGATAGGTTGTCTTTTATCAATGTCCAAGCATGCTATATGTTTTGCTTGTAAATTGGAATGAAAAACCTACTGTGATATATGCATGTATGAGGTGTGTGGTGTTATTTGCTGAGTCTTTTAGACTCATTCCTTGCTTCGGCGTACAGGTTTAGTTGGTGACCCTACATCGTTAGAGGAGACCGTGGAGAGTGACTCCAGCGTGGCGAGTAGCCTAGTGGAGTCGTCTTCGTGACATTTTGCTTTCATTGTATGTAATTGAGGCATTGTAATGAAACTATTATGTAATTGTGGACAAGCTATGTAATCTGATTTTTAGCACTTTATTTATGTGGACTTTATTTCTTTTAAATTGTTATGGATCATGTATGTTAAATGTGGATGATGAAATGAAATGAAAGATTTGTTCTTTTACTTCCGCTACTCTGTATCTATATTTGTGTGTATCTCAATCATGTGACAGCGTTTTGGTAAATGCCCCACTGTGATAACGTTCACTATACCGACGTAGGTTGATAACCGTACCGTATAATGAGGGTCGTCACAGAAGCCCTGCCAGATTCTTGCCTCAAGTGCATCAACGCCTCTCATCTCCACACACACACACACACACACACACACACACACACACACACACACACTATTTGCATGCATACACACACACACCCCTATTTTTCTAGGGTTTAAAAGCCACCAACAGGTGTGTTCTTCGCCATGCCTCTTTATGTTATTTCATTATTTTGAGAATTGCATACTACACGTTCTTGGCTAATCCATAATTTGTGTTATTTTTTCTTAGGGTAATTAATTAAGAAAAAGCCTTCTACAATGGCCGACTGTGCTTGTAGAAGAAGAAGCGAACCTACGTCTCTTCTGCACAATCTCCCTACTCCAAAAGGTAACTCAGCGATCATCTCTATATTTGCATTTACTGAACCTCCTTCAGTACCCATGAGTACCTGGAAATCACGATCACATATCAAGAGTTGTGCTCCACCTTCTTTTCCTATTTTCCCCACTTATTTCCCATTATTTTCTTTGTGGACATCTTTGTAGTTCGAAAGAACGAAAAAGCGGGATCTACAAATTGGTGACCACGGTGGCACTTCTTTCCACCTTTCTTTGGTTATCCACTCCATTGTGCCCCATGTGTCACTCTTCCTTCGGCACCCTCATGTGCCTCTCCTTCTTTTCCTCCCCCTCTTGTTCCAAGTGATTAGCCAATCGTAGATTTTAAAGGAAATTTAAAAGAAATTATGATGAGTTGATCCATGCATATGTGAGATTGTGTTTCTTTCATGCTTCCCATGCTTATACCCTGCAAATATGTACTTGTGTGTTGAGTTTTGTACATATACTCCTGGTTTCTGCTTATTTTTGTGATTCACAGGTTGCCTTCTGAATCGCGACTGACACAGTGGTCGCGATTCAGGCATGTAGACGCGACCAGTTAGTCGGTCGCAATTTCCTTTGTTCTGCGACGATCTAGTCCATCTCGTTTCTTTCTTCAATCCGTCCACAAGGACCGGACTCAGCTCTGGCAGCCTCCGGAGGCTTCCAGATCCACGACCAGGTGACTGGACGTGATTAACTTTCAGTCGTGATGTCTATGTCCGTTGCGATTCAACTGTAGACAAAGAGTGATCCATTGCCATCCAGAACCTTGTATTTATATCTGTTGCATATAGGGCATTCGACATTTGGTCGGGGACCTCCTTCTGTAACCTCCTCCTTCTTTGGTCAGTCACCTTCTGATGAAGGTAGCGACGTATCGGGCCGTCGCCTTCTGAAGGCGACGGGATGGCTGTCGTGTTCTTGTTGGGAATGTGGCAGGCATGTCGTCGAGTTCACCCTTCTGTCCGCAGCATGCATTTTTTTTCTTCTTGCTGTCAGGACAGTTGGGACACATGTCAAGTGCTGATAGATGAAGGCGACATGTCAGATGTCGCGTTCTTGGTGTCAAGGTTGCGAAAATGACACGTGGCGGATCCGTTGGTCAGTTTGACTATGACTTTGAGGTCGCGACAGGTTATCCATCACATTCAGTAAGTGAACGTGACGGGCTTGAAGGATCGATAAAAGATGTGGACAAGATCTAGAAGGGGGGGGGGGGTTGAATAGATCTATGCCAACTAATGCGGAAGCTAAACTAATTTTTAAAAAACTTTGAATCAGAGTTAGATTGAAAGAAAATTTCACAGATCTGAGGAGAGATTAAGTGAGTTAAACACATTAGGGTGTGAAAAACAAGTTGATTAGATAGATTCAAACGATCCTATGCATTCATCTAACGAAGAGTAAATTCAAACCACAAGCAGACCAATGCACAGAGATTTTTAGGTGGTTTGGAAATCACACCACGTGACTCCTACATCCACCCCTCACACACAGTGAGGATCCACTAACAACCTAGGTAACACAACCCACACTGGAGCCTGACAACTCCACAACTGAGTTAGACAACTCACACACTCCCTAGAGCAAGACTACTCTAGACTCTGAGCAAGACTGCTCAACAACACAACTTGAGTACGACAACTCAAAGACCTGATCACAAAGGCTGACAACCACTTGCTAGAACAGAAACAACAAGATTCAGATCCTCTAGCAATGATCTGATCTATTAAGGCCAATTCAAGGAAATTGGTGCAACAGATTATGCACAATTTCTAGAATAGCCAAGAAGAACAAGAAACTTAAGACTCGAGGTTGACAGTTCTTGTTCTTCAAGAAAACTCCTTGTAGAGGCCGAATTGGAAGAATCTTGGTCACTTGAAGTCCCCTAGCCGATGCTCTGCAACTTTGATCTTGGGATCTTCCTTGAGAGCTTCACAATTGCTGGCTTCTACTTGATCTGCTCCCTTGAAGTCGATCCTAGTACTTCATGTTGATCAATCTTTGATCCTTGTGCTTGGAGAAGTGTGAATTGGTGTGGAAGCACAGGAGGAAGCAAGAACAGGGAGGAGAAACTCTCTAGCTGCCACTTACAGATGCTGGAGGCTCTTAGAAGGTTCTCTTCTGGATGGGTGCCCATTAGGAGGGTATTTATACCCTAATATCTGAAAGATACCCTTGGGGTACGTGGGCACACAATCCAAGGTGATCTACCTTCTCCTTAGGGTGCCACGTGTCCAGGAGGAATCTTAAGTCACAGAAATTCCGGAGTGTGTCGACCTGCTCAAGAGGGTGTCGACACACTGTCCCAGACTGGCAGAACAAGTCCCTGGGAGAGGTCTCTAGTGTCGACCTGAGATGGTTCAGTGTCGACCTGCTGTCCCAGACAACAAAAAAGGCCTTCTGGAAGGCTATCTAGTGTCGACACTATCTGATTTGGTGTCGACCTGAGATGGAAATCTGTTCACATATATCTCTAGAATCTGTCTCTGGTGTCGACCTGCTCTGGACTAGTGTCGACCTGAGATGAACTTTTCTTCACATTTCTGCCTTTGTTCTGAACCATGTGTCGACACCAAGGATGGTTGTGTCGACACTACCTTTGCAGAAAATGTTGTTCATGAGAAAATAAAACATAAATCATTAGTTAAGTATTATCATGAATATCAATGATAAATGTGCTTGGAAACATGCTTTTTGAATATTGTAATTTCAGGTGATATATTTTACATGTTCCAATGGTTATGCATTAAAATCACAACTTGTCATCATCAAAATGTGAGGAGAAATGAATTATATTCACACTCAACCCAACATCTCCCCCTTTTTGATGATGGCAACATTAAGTTCATTTGGATTGGAAATTTTCAATGAAGTGTGATTTTAAGCATTTTCATTTTTCTTTTATTTATACTTGTCAAGGACCTTTGAACATTTTTAGTGACATTGAAATTTATACACAAGATACACAATGTTACTTGAGGTCAGCAGCTTGACAAGCATTCATCACATTTACATTCATTCAAAAAATTTGCAATCACATTTAAGGCACACAAATAAGAATAAGCACAGAAACTATTCATTTCATTTCATTCAAGATGTGAACATTACAATTTCAAACACACTTCTCCCCCTTTGACATTATCAAAAGAAGTACATTAGTGGGGAGGAGGAGGAATGGGTAACAAAATTTGCTCAATATCTGACAGCCTCTTTTCCATTGAAGTCAAACTAGATTTCATTTGAGTTTGTAGAGTTGAGAATCTTGTGTGCCGAAGATGCTCCATTCTCTCTGAGTTCTCTGATATTGAGGCTTGAATTGCAGTAAAGTCATGTGACATAGGCTGAGATGAGGAAGAAGATCCAGCTGACCAACTAGCCTATTGAGGACTTTGAATTCCTTCTTGAGTGCAGACATCTCTTCATCTATGTGAGCAGACAGGTTTCTCATGCCTTCCATGTTATCAACCAGATGTGCAAAAGATAGTCTTGTCTTTGAAATCTGAAGAGTGTCTCCTTTGTGTTGAAGACATCACTTGGGAATTTGCCAAAATTCCCTTCAAGACTATCTCCAACTCTTTTTGATGCTCTTTCAGTTTAACTGAGGCATCTTCCAGTGTACCAATCAGCCTGTTGAATCTCTGGTGGCTTGGTCTGAGGCTGTCTTTGTTCAATAAACCTGGCTGAAACTGAGTTCTCCAACCTTTGAATCTTCAATTCAAAGTTTTCTGACATGGATTGAATAGAGGTGTTCAAAGCATCAAACTTGTCATTTAGGAAGGTGTACAACTCTGGTGGAACAGAAGGTCCACCAAGGAAGAAGATGCTTGAACTGGAGGAGGTGGAGAAAATGATGGGATTTCAGGTTCAAGGTTCATGGAGGAGGAGGGCTGAAGCTGAGGAGATGAGGAGCAATAAAAGGTTCATCAACTTCAGCTGCCACATGAGGCTGATCCTCATTTACAGGAGGCTGGTCCTCATGAACTTGAGGCTGATCCTCTGGAGCTAGAGGCTGTTCCTCTGGTATTTAGGCTGTTCCTCTTGAACTGGAGGCTGATGCTCCTGAGCCACAGGGGCCTCTACTACTGTTGGCCCTCTCCTTACCTGATCACCACAATTCTAAAGCCCATGAATTTCTGAACATGCTTAAAGCAGTAAATGTTGGACTTAGGAATTTTCTCAGATTTTTCATTCTCTAGAGGCACACCAAAGTGCTTGAAGACTGCAGTCAAATGGGCTGCATATGGAAGTGATCTTTTCAAATCTCCCTGGTGGTCTCAGAGATGATCTGGTACATGATTACATGAAGGTTTATCTTGAGTTCTTGCTCATACAGAAAAGGACAAACCTTTGAATGTCTGTTAGCCTATCTCTCCCACCACCTTGAGGTGTGATGATGGTAGTGAGCATGTGATGAGTAAGCCTCAACACAGGGGGAAAGGTGTTGGTATTGAATTTGGTGACATGGGTTTGCTTAACATCTGACTCATCTGCAGGCAAACCAGTCATTATGGTGTAGGCTTCATGGAGATTAAATTCAAAATTGTGATAATCTTCTCCTTCATCTGGGACTTTGAAAATAGAAGCAGCTATGTCTGTTGGCATGTCAATAGCAATCCCTTTAACCTTTGACTTATACCCTTCATCTGTGCATTCCAAATTCTGATAAAATTCTTGTACAAGTCTAGGGTAAATGATACGAAATTCTGATATGAAAGACTGCCAAGACTGGAAGTTGAAGAAATTCAAGACTTCAGGGAATGCAGCAATGAGTTCACTGTCATCCAAGTCTGCTGCCCTGGGTTTCAATATGGTCTTCCCGGCACTTAGGGGTGGAAGGAGGTCTCCTAGAGGGCTGGGAGGACTCTGATGAAGAGGATGAGGATGAGGAAGAGGAAGTGGACTTCTCAGAAACTTTAGGAGACGAGTCCAGGTTTTCCTCCTAGGGTACATAGACCCTTGACCAGAAGCGGATGCCCTACCTCTCTTAGCAGATGAAGATCCTGGCTGCTCTGCAGGATCATGGCGACGCTTGGTTCTCCTCTCAGTAGAAGGAACCTCATCTGCAGGATGGGCCTTGCCGATGCCCTTGACTTTGCTCCACGGCGAGGAATTTGCTTGGGTGCCATTGAAGAAGAGTGGAATCGAGGATGATGGAGAGAGAGGAATGAGAGAAGATGGATGGAGATGAGATGGAGGAGAGAGGAGATGTAGAGAGTTCAAAACCCTTGCCGAAAACCAGAAGATGCGACCGTCGGGTCGACCTGGAGAAGAAGAAAAGAGGGTTTTGGATAACCTACCTCGCAGGAACAACATGCTCTTAACCGGCGCCCACGGTTTAATTGAATCTGGCAGGGGTCAGTGTCGACACTAGAAGAGGTCAGTGTCGACCTGAGTCAAAGTGTGTCGACACTAGATGGAGTAGTGTCGACCTGGCCTGATGAAAAATTTTAGATTTGAGTTTGGAAAATTTGTGAGCTTTTGGGATATCTTTATAATGATAATCAATGGTGGAATGATCATTTCAAGGATTTTTAAGAGACAAAAAAAATTCATTTGTTATATTTTTGAAAAAATTCAACACAATTCAGGTTTTACACAATGTCCAACAGGATATGATCATTCAATGACTTGAGTCATGAAAGTGATGATTTGAGGGATATAAAACATTTAACAATCAACTACACACTACCATATTCTTCAATTCCAAAGAAATAAATCTTTTAGACTGAAATCAAGTGTGTTGACATTAAACAATTTTTTAAGAACAACTTGATGATGGATAAGATGATTCTTAAAAAAAAAAACAATTCTCCAAAGATATACATATTTGTTTGAAACAAACTATCAATGAGATATATCTTGTTCACTCAAGAACTAATGCTTTTCACACACTATAGTCCCTGGATACTGAAGATTTATCTATTATCAAGTCTCAAAGGGTAAATGATGACCTTTTGACATGAAAATATACTTTTTTAGACGCCAATATTTCCAGTTACTCAGTCATCATCAAAAATTGGGCATATTTATTTTGTTTTGCATTTATTTTGATTTTTTATCCCCTTTGAACAGAGATAGCATTAGTGCCTCATGACATACATGGCACTTCATTCATTGTGAAGGTATGCAGTTTCTCAGCACATGTGCCATTGCTCTGTTGAATTGATAAATTTTGGAGAGTTTTTGACATAAAGATATCATCCATATCCAATATCAATTGCAAACAACACATGTTTAAAAAATCAAACACACAATATCCTTCAGTCTTAGAAAGAAATTGAATTTCTATAGTTTTGAAGAATATAGGTGAGAGTTGACAAATAAATGTTGTAGATCACTCAAAGGATCATTTTGAGATTCTAGACACTTGAATGAGAACATTATGCAGAAATTGATGTAATGCAAGAAGAGTTTTGAATTTTTCAAAAGACATGACCTGAATTCTTTAGCTCTCCTTGAGATGAGAATTTCAACCACTTTTCATCAGAATAAAGATATGCAAGTTTTGAAATCAGGAATGATTCTCTTTAAGCAATAAAAGCTCCCCTCAACAATTGCATATTCATTTCTTGGTACTTGGCGGAGACATATACTCTCGCATAGTGAAAGTGTCCAGACAAGCAAACTTGTCCTTCTTCAAATCACCATTTGATATACCAAGAAGTTCAACACAATGGGAGGTGAAGTGTTCATTGTCAAAAAGAAATAGAAGTGAGATATGATGAATCAAGGAAGCAAATGAGTATGATAATGCAGGAACTCCCCCTCAGAAGATGCCTAACACTCAACCCAAACCCAATGGACATTTACAAAGACCAAGTTCTCTCCTTAAGGATGAGAATCTACTATCAGGAAGGGGTTTTGTGAAATGTCAGCAATTTGCTTTTCAGTTTCTATGAAGTGGAGTTCAAAAGATTTCTTTGCTACCTCATCTCTCAAGAAATGATGCCTAATTTCAATATGCTTGGTTCTGGAATGCTGAATGGGATTTTTAGACAGATTTATTGCACTTGTGTTATCACAAAGGATGGGAACACAACCTAACTCTTGGTTATAATCAAGAAGTTGATGTTTCACCCAAAGAATTTGGTTCCACACCTACCAGCAGCAACATACTCAGCCTCTGCAGTTGACAGAGCAACTGAATGTTGCTTCTTAGAAGCCCAAGAAATTAGGCACCCACCTAAGTACAAACACAAGCCACTTGTGCTTTTTCTATCTAATTTACAACCAGCATAATCAGCATCACAATAGGCAATCAAATCTAAATTGCAATTAGTAGGATACCAAATTCCTAATCACATGTTCCAACAAGATATTTGAAAATTCTTTTAAAACTTGCATGTGACTTTCTTTAGGATTTGATTGAAATCTAGCACACAAACACACACTGAATTGAATATCAGGTCTAGAAGTTGTAAGATAAAGTAGAGAGCCAATCATACCTCTGTAGGTCTTTTGGTCTACTGACTTACCATGAGAGTCTTCTTCTAGCTTAGCATTTATGGCAATGGTGTGTTGGAGTGCTTGAGGTTTTGAAAGTCAAACCTTTTCAATAGTTCCTTTACATACTTGGTTTGGCTGATGAAGATTCCCTCAGGTGTTTGGTTAACCTGCAATCCCAAGAAAAATTTTAGATCTCCCATTAACTCATTTCAAATTCATTTTTCATTTGATTTGAAAATTCATTGCACAGGCTTTTATTGGTTGAGCCAAATATTATGTCATCAACATAAATTGGACTGCAATTATTTCTTTATTGACTATTTTTGTGAACAATGTTTGATCTACATTTCCTCTAGAGTATCCTTTTTCAAGCAAAAGGAACTCAACCGGTCATACCAAGCTCTTGGAGCTTGCTTAAGACCATAGAGAGCCTTATGAAGCTTGAAAACATGGTTAGATGCTTTTCATTTTCAAAACCAGGAGGTTGTTCAACAAAAACATTTTCCTTTATATATCCATTGAGAAATGCACTTTTAACATCCATTTGATAATTTTAAATTTCATGGAGGATGCAAAAGCAAGGAAAATTCTAACTGCTTCTAGTCTAGCTACAGGGGCATAAGATTCTTCAAAGTCAATTCCAAATTCTTGATTATACCCCTTTGCAACTAGCCTAGCTTTATTTCTTATTACTTGACCAGATTCATTCAGTTTATTTCTGAAACCCCTCTAGTGCCAATGATGGTTTGGTCACTAGGTCTAGGTACTAATTCCCATACTTGATTTCGTTCAAATTGATGAAGTTCATCATGCATGGCATTGATCCATCAGAACTTGATAAAGCTTCATCAATTGACTTTGGTTCAATTTGGGAAATTAGAGCTAGTGGGTCTTCTTCAAGATTATGCAGGAATGAAGATCTAGTTCTAACCCTATCATGCAAATTACCAACTACATTATCCAATGGGTGATCTCTCAAGATTCGATGTTCAGTAGTTACCTGTTGAGGGGTACTCAAATTTGGAGCAATATTACCTGTTCCACTTGAAGATGGTGAATTATTGTTCAAGATCTCACCACAGTCTTCAAGCTCCTCACAGTTGGTGAAGAGTCCACAATGAAGTCATCCTCTTCACTGTCTTGTTTTTCCCTGCAAGATTTAGAAGTGTTAGTTGAAAAGGAATTTTCATCAAATATAATATGAGTAGACTCTTCAACAGTTTTGTTTTTTCAGGATGTACACTCTGAAAGCTCTTGACACTTCAGAATAGCCAGGAAGATGGCTTCCTGACTTTTAGCTTCAAACTTGTCAAGATTTTCTTTATTATTATTGTGTACATAGCATTTACACCCAAAGGTTTTGAAATAAGAAACAATTGGCTTTTTGTTTTTCAATAATTCATAGGGGGTTTTTCTGATTTTTGGTCTGATCAAGGCTCTATTTAGAATGTGATTTGCTGTGTTTACAGCTTCAGCCCAGAAGGATTTGGGCAACTTACTTTCTAAGAGCATGGATCTAGCCATTTCCACAAGAGTCTATTCTTTCTTTCCACAACTCTATTTTGTTCTGGAGTTCTTGGTGAAGAAAACTTGTGGATATTTGAAGTTCAGCACATAAATCAGAAAAAGATTGGTTTTCAAATTCACCCCCATGATCAGTCAAAATATTTTTGATTTTATATGAAAAGTTTGTTAGGGCAGTGGTACAGAATTTCCTGAACTCAAGGCAAGTATCACTTTTGTGGGACAAGAAGATAACCCAAGTAAATCTTGTAAAATCATCAATGATTACAAACCCATATCTCTGCCACTTAGACTTAGAACTCTTGTTGGGCCAAAAAAGTCCATGTGAAGTAGTTCTAGTGGCCTAGATATGAGTACCTCATTGAAGGTCTAAAAGATTTCCTTGTTTTTTTCCTTGGGCACAGATCCCACAAACTTGATTTTCAACATTTGAAAAAGATTCAGGAAGACCCTTAACCAGATTCAGCCTTAATAATTTATTTAATGTTCTGAAACTTGCATGGCCAAGTCTTTTGTGCCAAGTCCATGCAATTTCATTTTTATTGGCAACAAAGCAAAGATTTTCAGAGAAGTTTTATTAAGGTCGATCATGTAAACATTGTTTTCCCTTTTTCCACAAATTTTTTTTTATCAGTTGATGAATCAATGATCTTACAGAGATTGGATTCAAACACAACTTTGTGACCTTTGTCACATAGTTGGCTAATGCTTAGCAGATTGTAATCAAGACCATCAACTAATAAAACACTATCAACAGAGTTTGAGGAAGTTTGACCAACCTTTCTAGATCCAAGATCTTCCTTTATTTTTACCTCCAAAAGTTGCTGAACCTCCCTCCTTCTCTAGCAGGAAAGAAAATTTAGCTCTATCTCTAGTCATATGTCGTGAACACCCACTGTCAAGGAACCACACATTTGAATTGGGTGCACGACCTTCCTGCAACATCAATAGTGGAGAGAAGATTTTGTACCCAAACAGAGTTGGGACCATCAGAATGTTTGAACACTGTTAACAAATCTTTTCTCACCCAAATTTGACTTGTTTTTGATTTGTTTTATTACATTGGTGTTCTCTGTCTTTTTCACTTTCTCTTTCCTTTAGAAATGAAAACACCATTGTTTGTTTTTGGTAGGAGGGGAAGTTTTAATTTGAACATGAGAGTTAGATGAGGAGGTGGAATCCAAGGATTTTGTTGGTACATCAGAAAGTTGGATAGAAAAATTGGGGATGATACCAACTTGGGTTATGATACCATTGGCTCCAGAATTGGTCCAATCAGCTTGATATGCTGTCTGGAGGTCCAAGGTTCTTCATAATGACTTCCTTTGACTTTTTCTTATTTTTCAGATTTTTATTTGAATTTTTTATTGTGGTTTGTCTTGGTTGATGTTGAGCAGGTCGACCTGTCCTTGACTGGGTCGACACACAACCACAGAAGCCTTCTTCTTGTAGACTTGGTGTCGACCTGATTGTCTTGTTTTGATTCTGAGTTTTTGGACTTTTTGGTGTTTTTCTTGATTTGTTTAATTTCACTGTTTTCAAGACTGTTGCCCGGTTGGCTAACCCAGAGGGGGGGGGGGGGTGAATGGGTCTTTAAATAAAATTTATCTGATAAAAACCTGAGCTCAAACAAACATAAAGAGCTCTTGGAAGGGATTAGTAATGGTTAGTAAAAGCAACAATCACACGATAAAGACAATCACACAACACACAAATTTATCCTGGTTCGGATTTCCTCTCCTTAGGAGTCCTACGTCCAGTCCCTGAGAACCCTCAAGATTTCACTAACTAGGGTACAGTCCCCCTATGGACAAAAACAACCATCCAGCTCAGCTGGTCTTCCTTCACTCCTGAAGTGAACACAACCACCCTGGTACCACCAGGTCTTCCTTCACTCCCGAAGGGAAAAACACCACCCTGGACACCACCAGGTCTTCCTTCACTCACGAGGGAAGAACACAAGAAAATCTTGAAGGAAATGACTAGCCCCTAGATCAAGCTTTTACAAAACTCAATCTGAAGCTACAAGCACTGAGAGTCAAAGATCTACACAATGTGGACTCTCTAAGAACTAATCTAGCTCTTCCTTGATTTTTCTTCTCACAGCACGAGGAGCTAGGAGCCAAGATCGAAAGGAGAGAATTTCTGGCTCTAGAGATCTTCTGAAGACTTGAAATGGCAGAGTTCTAGACTCTCTTGAATGTCAATAATGCTTCCTTCCTTGATCAATATGATCTTCGGAACTTCGTCTTGTATTTATATCTCCAATTTGAATGAGGATGAAGAGATGACCGTTGTCTCACAGCTTTGGTGTACTTAGACTGAAGGATCTGTAGAAACTTCCTGTCGACAGTCTTTTGTTCTTTGGAGCACGCAAAGTGATGAGATCTTCTGAGTTGGCTTGTAGTCCTTTCTGTGTCGAGTCTGGTAGGATAGTATGCCCTCAAGGTTCTACAAGGTTGAGCTCTAATGGTAGACAGCTATACTATCTCCAGATGTCAGTCAACGTCAGAGCAGATAGACACAAATATAGTAGTAACAGTTTATCGGTCTAAAAGATGCATGCAGAGAATACACAAGAATGGAAGATATGTTCTGTATCCGTGCAGAGATACGTTCAGTCTTTATTAAATGCATGGCAGTCAAACAGACGTGATGCGACTTTGACTATTCAACGTAGCTTAAATCAAGGAAAACATTTAATTAATGGAAACATGACTTATGCAGTCGTTATGAAAGTCTGATAGAATTGTTATGAACAAATTACTATAGTCTCAAAAGAAGTCGTTATGATTCTGAAGAAATCGATATGAAACACTTATCAAATCGTTATGAGATGCAAGTCGTTGTAGCTTTCTAAAGAAATCATTACGATGACTTACAGAATCGTTATGACGAGCAAGTCGTTATAACTCTCTAAAGAAATCGTTATGATGACTTACAGAATCGTTATGACGAGCAAGTCGTTATAACTCTCTAAAGAAATCGTTATGATGACTTACAGAATCGTTATGACGAGCAAGTCGTTATAACTCTCTAAAGAAATCGTTACGATGACTTACAGAGTCGTTATAATGAGCAAGTCGTTATAACTTCTGAAGGAGTCGTTACGATAACTTACAGAGTCGTTATAAGAGCAAGTCGTTATAACTCTGAAGGAGTCGTTACGATAACTAACAGAGTCGTTATAATGAGCAAGTCATTATAACTTCTGAAGGAGTCGTTACGATAACTTACAGAGTCGTTATAATGAGCAAGTCGTTATAACTTCTGAAGGAGTCGTTACGATAACTATAGAGTCGTTATAACATCGACTTGTTTGACACAGCAAGGTTATTCAATCTTTCAAGTAAATCGTTGAACTTGAGAGGAAATCGTTACATCTAATGAAGGAATCGTTAGGCTCTTCTGAGAAATGATGTATGTAAGTACTTACCACAATGCTTGACTTTCTTTGTGCATAAGGCTAAATAAAACAAGGTTAGAAAACTTTTGACAGGTTTTGTTTATCACAAAATAAGCATGTAATTAATTAAAAGTATATGGGGATGGACTGTTCATCAATCTCCCCCTTTTGGTGATGACAAAACTATGATTATCATTTGAGTAGAACTTAACAGTAAAGAGGAATTAAAGTACTTCAATCATGATTCAAGAATGTGTCAGACACATGTAGGTTAAACATTCTCCCCCTTTTTGTCATTAAGCAAAAAGCAATAGGAAGAGACAAAGAAGAAGAGACAATGAGGAGAAAGAGCACAATCCATTCATTAAGGTTGAGGAGTAGAAGAAACAGGAGAGGATGTGATAGGATGAGGAGGAAAAGTGTGGGAGAGGAAATGGGCCTGGATCTAGGCCTTTTGAAGGGAGGTGGAGCAGGTGGAGCTGTGGAGTTAGTGGGTGGAGAAGGAGGAATGGGAGTGTTGTAGAAGTGGGAGCAATGGGTGGAAGATCTGAAACCACTTCTTCAGGCAAGGAGGGCAAGGGATCAACACTGCCGGCCCTGGTGGCCCTGATTCCATTACAACTGGCCCTGATGGCCCCGAATCTTCAGCTGGCCCTGATGGCCCTGACTCTGCAGCTGGCCCTGATGGCCCTGACTCTTCAGCTGGCCCTGATGGCCCTGACTCTGTTTCTACAAGGACTGGAACAGAACCTGATTCCAGTGGCAATTCGGGCATCACAGAATCTGCCTCCAACTGGGATTGAGCAACTGAAGGCTCACCAATGAGTCCTTCACCTTCTGCAACTGAGGCCTTGAACCAGATCCCATTGACTACTGAAAAACCACTCTTCTTTAAATTCTGGACCTGATAGCTTGGCCCATCTTCTCCACAACTGCCCCTGAGACATCTACACCGAAGTGTCTGAAGATTCTGGTGAGTAAATGGGCATAGGGCAGGGACACATTCACTTGCTTTTAGTGTCCCAAATCTGCTCCCTGGCAAATTTCATTCTCTCTATCATCACTGCGGCCATATTGATTTCCTCATTTTTAATGGCCCAGTACATCAGGTCGGAGTCAGCCTTAGTGCAAGAGGAGAAGGTTGCACTTCGAGGAACCAAAATCTGACAAACAATGAAGTGAAGGAGGCGGTTGAAGGCACTTAACTGATTGATATCTAGCTTGCCATCCCTCATCTTGAACCCTGGCCCAACAATCCCCAAACCCTTTTCTTGGGTTTCTACTGAATGAATTCCACTGAAACCGGATGTGCTTACTCCAATAGCATCCTAAGCAATTCCTGGTCGATTCTGATTAGGGTGCCCTTGACTGAAGAAACGAGGGCCCCATCTTCTTCTGTTCTTAAGCACACAAAGAACGCCTTTACCAGGTCCTGATAACTTACCTCTGAGCAAGTGGTAAGCCCTTTCCATTTCATCTGATTGATCTTCTCAACGATGCTGTTCATTCCATTCTTCTGCAGATCTTTATATCTACTTCCTTGTGACCACAAAGCTTGTCTTCACAAAGGTGAAACGCTCCTCCTGAGGTGGGGTGAGATATTCGGCGCTGTAGCCACCCACACTGCCGGCAATAGCTGGTGCGGCCATGGATTCAGGTAGGAGAAGGTTTGAAGGGTTGAAGAGAAGGGTGACGAGAAGAAACCCTCAAACGATTTCACGGAAGGAGATGGAAGCTTCAAATTTGCAGAGGATAGAGGCAAGAGTCGCTAGGGCATCGGCTCATGCGTCGGGACGAAAGAGGGGAAAAGGTGAATGAGGAAGAGGAATCGTTAACGCATCGATTTAAAGAATATAAATGCTCCAAAAGGTGAGGCGTCAGAAAACGACAAGCGAGGTTGACCGCCTTGAAGGACTATGACTTATCGGACGGAACGCTTAAACTGAGACTTTTGAATTGATTTTGCCACAAAGGAGAGAGAGAACCTTCTTAAATTCTGAGAATTTTTATACCAGCTTTAAATGAAGATCTTTTCACAAAATACACATGCCTAACTCCCTTCTAAGAGATGTAAATCTCTCTTCAGGTAAGGCCTTTGTGAAAATATCTGCTAGCTGATTGTTTGTATCAATAAACGATATTTCAATATTGCCATTTGCTACATGATCACGAATAAAATGGTATCTGACCTCAATATGTTTGGTCCTGGAGTGCTGAATTGGATTTTTGGTGAGGTTGATAGCGCTGGTGTTGTCACATAGCAGTGGAATTTTCTTGACTTTGAGTCCAAAATCCTCAAGCTGTTGCTTTATCCATAAGAGTTGTGTACAGCAACTTCCAGCAGCTACGTACTCGGCTTCAGCTATAGATAGTGCTACTGAATTTTGTTTCCTTGAGGACCATGAGATTAAACATCCTGCAAGAAATTGACAGCATCCACTGGTGCTTTTTCTATCTACCTTGCATCCAGCATAATCAGCATCAGAATATCCTACTAATTTTACATCACAGGAGTTTGGATACCATAGTCCTAGATCATGAGTCCTGGCTAAGTATCTAAAATTCTTTTAACAGAAATTAAATGTGATTCTCTAGGGTCGGCTTGATATCTAGCACACATGCATACACTAAATAATATATCAGGTCTACTTGCGGTTAGATAAAGTAATGAACCTATCATACCTCTGTAGATCTTTTGATCTACCTTCTTACCATCCTTGTCACTGTCCATCCTAGTTGATGTACCCATGGTGTTGACAGTGGCTTGGTGTTTTCAAATCCAAATTTCTTTAGAAGTTCTCTGGTATACTTTGCTTGACAGATGTGAGTTCCTTCCTTTCCTTGTTTGATTTGAAGTCCAAGGAAGTAGTTAAGCTCTCCCATCATACTCATCTCAAATTCTCCCTGCATTAGTTTCAAATACTTGCACAAGGATTCATCAGTAGATCCAAAGATGATGTCATCCACATAAATTTGAACCACAGTATATTTTTGACTTTTGTTTTTATAAAAAGAGTGCTATCTACTTGACCTCTACTGAAACCATGTTTTAGGAGAAAAGAACTAAGTCTTTCATACCAGGCTCTAGGTGCTTGTTTTAAACCATATAAAGCCTTATGCAATTTAAAAACATGATTCGGAAAGTCTGTATCATCAAAACCCGGCGGTTGTTCCACATAAACTTCTTCTTTTATAAAACGTTAGAAAGCAGATTTAACATCCATTTGAAATAACTTTAATCTAATGCAGAAGCATAAGCAAGTAAAATTCTAATAGCCTCAAGTCTAGCCACTGGTGCATAGGTTTCATCAAAATCTATGCCTTCCTCTTGACAATAGCCTTGAGCCACCAGTCTGGCCTTGTTTCTTAGAATTACACCAGATTCATCCAATTTGTTTCTGAACACCCATTAGTGCCGATCACAGGATGGTCTGATGGTCTAGGAACAAGTGACCATACTTGGTTTCTCTTGAATTGATTAATTCATCTTGCATTGCTATTATCCAAGATTCATCAGTTAAGGCTTCATTGACTGTCTTAGGCTCTAATTGAGATACAAAGCAGGTAATCACAAGGAATCAAATACCTCTTGTTCTTACCCCTACCGATGGATCACCAATGATGTTTTCAGGTGGGTGATCTTTTGTATCTCCATTCCTTTGGAAGAGTTTCATGAGAAATTTCTTCTTGTTGCATTCTTCCAGAGGTGGATCATCCTTGTCTTCAAGTGATGTGTCTTTCAGTTTATTGGACAGTTCATCTGCATCATCATTATCACTTTCTACTTCCTTTCAAGGAGGGGTTAGTTTCATCAAAAATAATGTGTACAGACTGTTCAATCAATAAGGTACGTTTATAAACACTCTATAGCCTTTGGGTTTAGAGGTGTACCCCATGAAGATGCCTTCATCTGATTTGGCATCCAACTTACCAATATCCCTTTTTCCGTTGTTGTGAATAAAGCAAGGACATCCAAAGGTTCTGAAATGGCTGATCTTTGGCTTCTTCCCTTTAAACAGCTCATATGCAGTCTTCTTCAGGATTGGCCTGATCATGACTCTGTGACAATGTAGCTGGCTGTGTTGACTGCTTCTGCCAGAAATATCTTGGTAACTCATATTCACAAAGCATGGTTCTTGCCATATCCAAGAGAGTTCAGTTCTTCCGTTCGGCTATACCATTTTGCTGTGGTGTCCTTGGTGCGGAGAAATTGTGCTGAATTCCTTGATCATCACAGAATCTAGCAAACTTTCATTTTGGAACTCACCACCATGATCAGATCGAATGGATACTATACTGAACTTCTGATCTTTCGGACTTTCTTGCTGAAGCTAACAAATTATCAAAAGTATCATTTTTGTGTTCTAAGAATGATACCCATGTGAATCTTGAGTAGTCATCTACTATAACAAATACGAAATTCTTTCCTCCAAGACTGGTAGTTCTCATTGGCCCAAATAGATCCATATGTAGGAGCTCTAAGGGTTTTGAGGTGGTCACCACCGTCTTTGACTTGAAGGAGCTCTTTGTGTGCTTTCCCTTAGCACAAGGTCTGCAGACACTTTCTAATTTACCATTGATTTTCGGTAGACCTTCCATAAGATTCCTCTTTCTGAGCTTGCTCAGGCCATCCAAGCTGCAGTGGCCTAGCTTTCTGTGCCACAAATCAGTGATTTGTCTTTGCTGGCTGCCAGACAACATTTGCTCTTTGAGTTCTTCAAGGTAGAGCACGTACAGATTCTTCTCTCTATTTGCTTCAAGATGACTACACCATCCTTTAGTATGCTGCATTTTGACTCTTGAAATTTGATTTGATGTCCTCTATCACACAGCTGACTAATACTTATGAGGTTGTGCTTTAAACCTTTGACTAACAGCACATCTTCTATGACTGTTTTTCCTTTGCTGTTTACTGATCCACTGCCAACTACAGTTCCTTTTCCATTATCTCCATAAGTGACTGTTCCTTCTTCATCTTGGAGATGGGAGAAAAGCTTCAGGTTCCTGTCATGTGCCTTGAGCACCCACTATCCAAATACCATTTGGATGCTCGAGGATTAACCTGAAATAAAGACATCAAGATTAGGTACCCAAGTTCTTTTAGGTCCTGATGGGTCAGTATCATTACTTTTACTTTTATTATCCACTTCTTATGTCTTGTTGGACAGGTGGATTTTAAATGTCTAGCTTATTACAGTGACTACAACATGATGTTATTGTTACTCTTTCTATGTACTTAAAATTCGCTTTATATGCTACATCTTGTTCTGGAGTGATTTAGGAGTTGGATATTTTTCAGGATAGATTATTTCTTCTTCATTAATTGGAGGTATGTATCCTAAACCTCGTTTGTTCTTACCAGATCTTCTAGCACCTTTTAATAATAAGAAATTCTTTCATTTGTAAACTTTTCTAAGGTGCTTGCTAGTGTATTGTTTTCTTCATTTATTCATTTACCGTTTTTCTTAAATCTCTGAGCTTTCCTGTTTTCTAGGTCAATGAGTTTGTTCTTGTCTTTTAAGTTTTCACATAATAGTTCATTTCTTCTCTTAAGCTCCATTATTTGTTTTTCTAGTTCTTCATTTTCAGATTTTAAATCTGAGTTGGTATTTTCAAGACAAGTGATTTTTCTTGCTTAGCTTAAGTAGTTTAGACACTTCTTTGTACTTATCGTAGAGTTCATTAAATGCACTTTCCAAATTATCGGAATCTGAGTCATTACAGGAATCAAAAGAGGAATCAGAAGTTACCTTATCCCCGGTATTTGCCATAAGAGCCAGGTTGGCTTCTTCTTCTTCACTGCTGGAGCTTGACTCACTGTCTGAGTCGCTGCTGTTTTCCCATGCAGCTGCCATGGCTTTCTTTTTGTATCTTCTGAACTTCTTGGAGCTGTCCTTCTTCTTGTGATCATTTTCTTTAGCATTGGACAGTCTGCCTTGATATGTCCAGGCTTCTTGAATTCATAGCAAAGTGGCTCATTCCTCTTCTGATCTTTCTGTCTGGTCTCTTGAGATCTTTGTTTTTCTTGAAATACCTCCTACCAGACTGAAACTTCTTCTTTTTGGCCAAGATTCTCTGCAATCTTCTTGACAGCATGGCTTCTTCATCATCACTGTCCTTGCTATCTTCACTGTTATCCAAGGATTCTTCCGATGAATTCCCATTAGCTTTAAGCGCATTGGACTGCTTCTTTCTACTGGAAGATTCTCCTAATCTTTCCATATTTATTTCATGGGCCATGAGAGACCCGATGAGTTTTTCTACTGACATTCTCTTAAGGTCATTAGCTTCTTCGATAGCTGTGACCTTTGCCGTCCATGAAGATGGCAAGGATCTGAGAATCTTTCTTACCATATCTGCAATCTCATATGACTTTCCTAGACTGGCTAGACCATTAGTGATGTCAGTAAATCGACTAAACATTTGGGTAATAGACTCACCTGATTGCATTTGAAATCTTTCATACTGAGTGACAAGAATGTCGATTCTTGTCTCCTTTACTTTGTCTGTACCTTCATACGTAATCCTTAGCTTTTCCCACATTCCATGGAGGATTTGCATGCTGAAACTCTGTGAACTCCTTCTTGCTTAGAGCACAACATAGAATGCTCTTAGCTTTACAGTTCAAGGAAATTTTCTTTCTATCTTCATCTGTCCATTGTGCTTTCTCATTTGTGACGACCAGATCACCTTCTTCCACTATCGACAGATTTGATAGTCATGTCCTTGTAGAAGTATTCATCCTGGTCTTCCAATACGTATATCTTCACCGTCGAACAAAGGAGGTCTGTGACAGACTGACCTTCGAAGTGACCTTGGGCTGCCATGGATCTTTACTCTTCAGATCGTTGGATCTTGTTCTTTGTCGAAGAGACTCGCTCTGATACCACTTGTTGCCCGGTTGGCTAACCCAGAGGGGGGGGGGGGGGGTGAATGGGTCTTTAAATAAAATTTATCTGATAAAAACCTGAGCTCAAACAAACATAAAGAGTTCTTGGAAGGGATTAGTAATGGTTAGTAAAAGCAACAATCACACAATAAAGACAATCACACACACAGATTTATCTTGGTTCGGATTTCCTCTCCTTAGGAGTCCTACGTCCAGTCCCTGAGCAACCCTCAAGATTTCACTAACTAGGGTACAGTCCCCCTATGGACAAAAACAACCATCCAGCTCAGCTGATCTTCCTTCACTCCTGAAGTGAAAACAACACCCTGGTACCACCAGGTCTTCCTTCACTCCCGAAGGGAAAACACCACCCTGGACACCACCAGGTCTTCCTTCACTCACGAAGGGAAGAACACAAGAAAATCTTGAAGGAAATGACTAGCCCCTAGATCAAGCTTTTACAAAACTCAATCTGAAACTACAAGCACTGAGAGTCAAGATCTACACAATGTGGACTCTCTAAGAACTAATCTAGCTCTTCCTTGATTTTTCTTCTCACAGAACGAGGAGCTAGGAGCCAAGATCGAAAGGAGAGAATTTCTGGCTCTAGAGATCTTCTGAAGACTTGAAAGTGGCAGAGTTCTAGACTCTCTTGAATGTCAATAATGCTTCCTTCTTTGATCAATATGATCTTCGGAACTTCGTCTTGTATTTATATCTCCAATTTGAATGAGGATGAAGAGATGACCGTTGTCTCACAGCTTTGGTGTACGTTAGACTGAAGGATCTGTAGAAACTTCCTGTCGACAGTCTTTTGTTCTTTGGAGCACGCAAAGTGATGAGATCTTCTGAGTTGGCTTGTAGTCCTTTCTGTGTCCATCTGGTAGGATAGTATGCCCTCAAGGTTCTGCAAGGTTGAGCTCTAATGGTAGACAGCTATACTATCTCCAGATGTCAATCAACGTCAGAGCAGATAGACACAAATATAGTAGTAACAGTTTATCGGTCTAAAAGATGCATGCAGAGAATACACAAGAATGGAAGATATGTTCTGTATCCGTGCAGAGATATGTTCAGTCTTTATTAAATGCATGGCAGTTAAACAGACGTGATGCGACTTTGACTATTCAACGTAGCTTAAATCAAGGAAAACATTTAATTAATGGAAACATGACTTATGCAGTCGTTATGAAAGTCTGATAGAATCGTTATGAACAATTACTATAGTCTCAGAAGAAGTCGTTATGATTCTGAAGAAATCGATATGAAACACTTATCAAATCGTTATGAGATGCAAGTCGTTGTAGCTTTCTAAAGAAATCGTTACGATGACTTACAGAATCGTTATGACGAGCAAGTCGTTATAACTCTCTAAAGAAATCGTTATGATGACTTACAGAATCGTTATGACGAGCAAGTCGTTATAACTCTCTAAAGAAATCGTTATGATGACTTACAGAATCGTTATGACGAGCAAGTCGTTTCGTTACGATGACTTACAGAGTCGTTATAATGAGCAAGTCGTTATAACTTCTGAAGGAGTCGTTACGATAACTTACAGAGTCATTATAATGAGCAAGTCGTTATAACTTCTGAAGGAGTCGTTACGAAACTTACAGAGTCGTATAATGAGCAAGTCATTATAACTTCTGAAGGAGTCGTTACGATAACTTACAGAGTCGTTATAATGAGCAAGTCGTTATAACTTCTGAAGGAGTCGTTACGATAACTTACAGAGTCGTTATAACATCGACTTGTTTGACACAGCAAGGTTATTCAATCTTTCAAGTAAATCGTTGAACTTGAGAGGAAATCGTTACAGCTAATGAAGGAATCGTTATGGCTCTTCTGAGAAATGATGTATGTAAGTACTTACCACAAATGCTTGACTTTCTTTGTGCTTAAGGCTAAATAAAACAAGGTTAGAAAACTTTTGACAGTTTTGTGTTATCACCAAAATAAGCATGTAATTAATTTAAAAGTATATGGGGATGGACTGTTCATCAAAGACTAGGACCTTTGACAAATTTAATTAAAGGTGCTTTATCCTTTTTCTCACCAGATTTATCTTTCTTGGTTTTTGTTTGTTAAATCCTACTCATGAGAGATTGATTTCATTTTTGCTCCCGGCAAGGCCTCCAGATTATCTTTTCCATTGTAAATGTTTCAATAACTTCATCCTTTTCTCTTAACTGGTTTTCCGATTTTGATTCTTCAATCTTTTGTTATTATCTTGGTTTTCCTTTTCCAGCTTTCAGATATTCTTTGAATTCCTTGGTGGCCTTTTGAGAGGCTAGCTTGAGTTCATCAATCAAGTTCAGAAGATTTTCTTTTTCTTCATTCACTTCTATTACTTCATTTTCTAGTTCACCAATTCTTTGTTGAAGTTTTGATTGGCAAGATGTTTTCAACTTTCTTTTTGATGTGTTTATTTCTTTTCTCATTTCAGAGTATTTTTCTACTAATTCAGCATATGCATCCTGCCAATCTTCAACTGAAAAGTCTTCGAAAGATGTGCTTACCTTTCCATCCGAACTATTTGCCATGAAGCATATCTCCTCACTTCCAGAGCTTGAGGATTTTTCTTCTTCTTCTTCTTCACTTGAGTCTTCATCAGACCAAGTGGCTACCATGGCCTTCGGCTTCTTGAATTTGTGAATCTTTTTGTGCTTCTCCTTCTTGTTTTCAGGACATCTCCCTTCATATGTCCTGGCTTATTGCACCTGTAACAAATGACATTAATATCAGATTTCTGATTCCTATTAGAATTAACGTTAGAAGAGGAAATATTTCTTTTACCTGATGGGAATTTCTTTTTCCCTGGAATTTTCCTTTTCTGTATTTTAGGAATTTCCTGAATTGCCTGGTCATGAGGGCAAGCTCATCCTCATTGGACTCAGACTCATCAGAACTGTTTTCTCTTGGTTTTTGTCTTTGTTACTTGATGAGGCCTTTATGCTACTGGCTTGGTTTTTGATTATATGTTCCTCATTTCTCTTTAGATTAATTCATATGTCATTAAGGATCCTATCAACTCATCCAAAGAAATTTTGGACAGGTCTTTAGAATCTTCAATGACAGTGGCCTTGGTGTGCCATATTGAAGAGAGAGAACGCAGAATTTTCTTACCAAGTCAGCACCGTAAGTCCTTACCTAAGGCCTTCAGTCCATGACTTTGATCATAAACCTGGTGTAGACACCCGATATGACTAATGGGTTGAACCACATTTCTTGCTACCTTAGTGGGCCCCTAATTGGTCACTTACCTTGAGCCCATCCATTTGCCTTGATTTGAGCCTATAATCCATAAAATACCTTGAAATCCCGAAATCAATCTTTGAGAGTCCCTAGAGGAATATAACTCCTATTTTATCATGTGGTTAGAGAGAATAATCAAGATAATTCGGGTTCCTTGTCGCGACGCATCGTGGCGCCGCGACTATAGTCGCGACGGGTTGGGCTGCCGCGACAGCCCATGCATTATCCATGCACGTGGGCAATGCTGTCGCGTCCCCCCGCACCGTCGCGTCTCTAGTCGCGACCCTACGATCTGACGCAACAATGCCCGAGATATCTGGCCTCGTAACCACACCCTATTTATCCTCCCATGCACTTTGACTTGGTCTAAGAGTTGGTTTCCAACCCCTTGGACGGATCCTGGCCCTAGGGACTCTCCTAAGCTCTCCTGAGGACTCTACACCCGATTTTGATAGAGCTTTATCCCCCATTTTTAATTTCTTAACCTTTTTGAGGAGATAATACCTATTTTTCTCACTCCAAGCTCTATATAAGGAAGGCTCCTCCTCATGGACGAGGAGAGCCTCATGAGTCACCCCGAAGGGCTGCCAAAATTTCCTCTGAACTAGACTTAGCCACCAGCCACTCATTCCCTTCATTCCCTTCACATTCCACTCCTCACAACTCACTTATTTCACCATCAATGGAGCAAGGAACGTGAAGAGGGCGACTTTAGTAATCTCCTGGACCTCTTTGCACATCATCGGAGCGGCAATTCACGCCAGGAAGTCGCCCTAATGGGGCTCATTCCCTTTCCTCTCCCTCTTTTCTATTTCTACATGTATTTTTATGTTCTTTTTAAATAGAGCATATCCACCATCCACCATGTTTTCCCACACCCACAGGGTTTAAAACCACCCCAGGTGCGTTCCCGCCATGATCTCCATCTCATTTCGTCTTTAGAAAGATACTACACTTACTGTTCTAATAGGGTCTTTTCTTTGTGTTTTCTTTTTGATTGACAAGGCAAGCAAGCAAAGTCTACGAGGACCTCTGATGCTCTGGCTGGCTGGAGGACTAGAAGAAGGTCACAACAACAAATCTTCCGCATTCAGAGAACGCGATGGCCTAGGGTGACGCGACAAAGACGAGTCGATTTCCAC